>JASPKZ010001293.1:0-12961 GCA_030220185.1 Diploptera punctata | reverse complement strand
TTAGTTTTTTTAACAAATTATTTATTACTTCTGAATACCTAATCAGAATTATTTGCAATGACTCTAATAAATACGGCTACCAGATTGTATATATAGTGCACGAATGGCAGCTGATAAATCAGGCGGAGATAAATATAGAACACATTTGTAGCAAGCAATTGGATTATACACAAAAAAAAACACTGTGTTCACATTTTAAACGAATATTTCCCAGAAGTAACGTTGCAGATAAATATAATTGGCGTCATTTATATCATAGGACATCAGATATTAATTAATACCTATAATGTCGGTTATAAATTTCTCCACTAGGGTGCATTCTTACAATATTGCGATTCGTTGGCAATAAATAAAAATGTGATCTGGTTGTAGTGACATGGACAAGCGTAACCTAACAATCATTTCTCATTTGTTTTCAAACATAGCTTCATCATTTGTTTTCACAAACATCGCCGTTTGACATGAAATAAATACATATATTTAAAAATACACTATATTTAAATACAACGATTGTGAGTGGAAACAGCTTAATTTTATTATCACTTCGTGAGTCCGTAAATTTATCGATAATTTGGAAATCACTCGTGGCAAATTACTTATGATGAAATACATTTTTCCTGATTGATATCCAATATGTTTTCAATCCATCAATTTCCTTAACTGTGGCCAAAAATGTCTATGTTTTCACTTATTCTCGACCTGTTGTAAAAATATCCTAATACGCAACTCTCCCACGGATCCGTCCTGACAAATCTCTCCATCTACTAAACTACCTAATCTAAGTTGCTCTCTCTCTCTCTACAAAATGCTATTATATGTTTTCATTTTCCCGGTTATTACATCAAAGGCATACGGTTATTGCCTATTCGTTTGTTAAATTATGTGTCATTCCACCCCCAAATGAAACCATGCAATTATAGCTTCTATCGTCCTCATCCAAAGAGTCAATACATCTCTCCCCCTCACAGAAAGTTTCCAGTTCCGAACTATAGGGCGAGTCGATATTTGTTCTGTACAGATTCGGCCTCTATGTACTGAACTGTCCAATATCAATTAGTCTCTTCTTAACTTCCACCACCAAATATTTATTGAGATACGATATAAAGTAGTTTATAAAGTAAACTAAACAAAATCTATAGTAAAATAGATCTATTATTATTATTCTTATT
Source organism: Diploptera punctata (assembly GCA_030220185.1). NCBI lineage: Eukaryota > Metazoa > Arthropoda > Insecta > Blattodea > Blaberidae > Diploptera > Diploptera punctata. Next base: position 11,792 of record JASPKZ010001293.1, on the reverse strand, counting down.
ATTAGTATTATTTTATTATTATATTATTATTCCTATTAAGATTATGGTTTTATTATTATGGACTGTTATTAGATAGTTCTACAACCTTTTATTATTATTAGAATTATTACATTCTTATTCTTATTATTAATTACTTAATTATTAGTATTTATTTGTAACAATGACAGCGTGAATTATATTAATTTAATAATTATTACATTATTACTATTAGAATCGGCCCGCGCGGTTGGACTGAGTGGTTATGCCTAATTGACTCTGGTCCCGAGGAGTTGCGGGGTTCAAACCCGGCCGGCCGGAGTCGATGGATTTTTTCGGAACGTTAAAAATCCAAGGAGCAAGTCTTACCGGGAGGGACATTAAAAGCCGTGGGTTCCTGAAGATTTTCCAGGCTCGTAAAAAATCCTTAAGCCTGAAATTTACCGAATTTTTCCGTCTAGTACTACCTTGGTTTCCTAGATGTCAGTATGAGGCGGAACGCTGACCACGGACCACTCAAATGACATTTACACGAAAACAAGTGTAACTAAATTAGTATTGGTTCAAATTCTTCCCTGTAGGGGAGAGAGTGCCTAAATCTCTGTTAAGGGAAACATGGGCTCACAAGAAGATTACTATTAGATCCCTATACATTTTAGAATGTTTAACACCACAAGAAATTGTCTTAATCATAATGCTTGCAATAATAAAATTACATGTTTAATAGATATTTCGCAAATAAAAATGTTATAATAATCATTAACAAGCCCCCTTAACTAATAGAACCACGACAATACGGCACATAATTCATCGAGTCGACGACAGTTTAATCATCAGCTGAAAAAGTGTTTTGTATCATCTGCCGCGAAGAACCTATAAGAGAAGGCGAACGCGAACTGCCTCTAAACCAATCACTAGATCTAATAACACTAATGGAGTATTTCCACTTATTGTATTTAATGCTCGGTGTTTGAATGATTTGTTGACAACCAAGCACAATAATTGCCTTTCTTCTCTCAACTCTGCGAACAAACGGGGTTTGAAAAATAGCTTTTAATAATAATTACACTTATTACCTTAGTGAAAACGTGTGATGCTCAATTAATCACGTATTAAGCATTGAAAGTGAGATATATCATATACAATTACTATATTATTTACAACATAATTAATTGTTATATAATATTTCTTCTTCATTCCTTTCATGTGATAGACCTAGTGGTCTGTAACGGTCTCAATCCAACGTTTGAAGGGTCTGCCCACAGATCTCTTGCCTGTGGCTGGTAATTTAAGATCTGACGTGTATTCTTGTTTTGTTCTGCTCATTCTTCGTACTGGGAGATTTCCTAGTTGTTTTCTGTATTTTTGTACATATTCCATGACTGATTCTGTGTGTAATTCTTTGAGAATCTCAGAATTCCTTTTATGGTATGGTTTTTGAGTAGCCCGCAGTACGGTCTCATAAAGGTATATATAATATATCAACCTAGAAACAAATATATAATTTATAACTAACTCATGGTCACTATCCAACTCACAATATGATGGCTTCGCGGATATAAGTTATCAATATGTTCTTATCTTGAGCTAATATTTTCGAAAACCTTCATCCGTCTTCTTCTTCACTTCCACGGGCTAGGCAAAATGCCTGTTCCAACTCATAGCTTGCTCTGTCCATCTTTTCACTGGTCTTCTTAACATCTTGGCTTGTAGTTAAATGCTGATTTTGGCAACCTTGTTACAATGATTCTTTCTAAATGTCTAAACCATCTATCTCTATATTATGTTATCATCCAATGGATATATATATAATATATATATATATATATATTATATTACATATCTGTTCTTATATCTTCTCACTCGTTATCCGATCCAACTTGTGCAGCCTTTTGTTCTTCTAGGCAAGTTCATTTTCTACGCTTTGTATTCTACTGTTGCAATTTTTTTATCATTACCACAAGTTTCACTCCCATAAGAGTAATGTAGGAACTGCCAATGTTTTATAGAACTTTCAATCTAATATTCTCTTCTTGTTTTGTTCTTTAAAATTACTGTTATTATTATTCGCCCAGCCAAATTCTCAGCCTACTACTTGGGCGCATAACCTCTGGTTTTTCATAGAAGAGGTTTCGTGCCTCTTTTTTTCACTACCAATTCGTGCCACATGTCCTGCCCATTGCGGTTTTATGAGATTTATACAATTCATAACGTACCGCACTCAAATAATAGGTTCTATAATGAAAGTGTAATTCATGTATTTGTAACTAGATAAAAATAAAAATATAATTCATTTTTCTGTTCGTGAGAGGTATTGTTGTTGTTTCCGATGAAGTGGGGAGATGGCCGGGAGAATCAGAAATTTGATATTGAAAGACATCCATGCCCCAAAGAGGCGCTGTATTCTACAGCTGACAGAAAATAAACAATTAAAGTGGCTTGGACCACATAAAAGGATAACTTGAGATAGAACAGAAAAAAAAATCTCGAACAGAATCTATCAGCCAGAAGGAGAGAGAGAAGAGAAAGGCTGAAAGCAATCATAATGGAAGGGATTTTTAAACAGTATCAGGGAGAAGATATTAAACGTTCGAGTCTGTAATAATATATAGGCGTACGACATCACTTCAATGGGAACAGGATAATGCCAGATTCAAAACTTGACAATATTCAAAATTGATAATAAATAAATAAAATAAATATAATGAAATTAACGTACCATTCAACTAATAAAATAAACATATATAAAAGAATACTTACGTAAAAATCATTAGCATTTAAAAAATCACTCTTACGTCAAATAAATTAAAGAATAAATCCTTACGCAATAAGTATCTATTATTTAAAATTGTGAATAATACGTTCTTTGAATTTTCCTATTCTATCCATAATTATTCTGCGACAAATATAATTTCACACATAAAGACAATTATAAGTATATAAAATATAATTATTAAATTTAAAATATGTAATAGAAGCAGTTAAATTGGTAGGTACATATTTCAGATTTTTTAGAAGAAAACTAACACCATCAATTTTGTGTGTTGCAAACCTATGAAACTCGACCAAGGTTGATGGATTTTTTCAGGAAGAAAAAAATCATGAATACGGTTCGCATTGTAAGGAACGTAAAGCAGTAGGTCCTGCTTCTTTTATTTAGGCACATAAAAGAATCCGAAGCCTGAAGCTGAAAACTTCTGAGAAAAATCTGACGACCCATTTACGCCCAGCTTTGAATTTCGTCGCTAATAGCAAGCAAGAGTTATTATGATCCATTAAATAAAGTTATACCTACAAATATACCTCCCTGTCAAATACAATCTACTATTTATTTATCTAATGGCTACAGTTAACTATATTTATATCAAGTACGAGTATCTACATATTAATACGTGAAGAAAAAAATACTTTGTACCCCTTTTTAAGCAGATTGCGCGCACGGAGGAGTGCCATAATTATAGTTCGTATAGAGAAGGAGTGCAGACAAATAAAATTTATGTATGATATGTGTTACAAATAAATTAAATTAAACAAAATAAAATAAATTGACTGTAAGGAATTTATGTGTATTATGTTACTCATTCATTTGTTTACGTTCACACTGAAAGTGCATTTTAGGAAAAAGAAAATTGTGCAGCAGCAATGTGAACCGGCTTATTCTCGCGTATTTATTATTAGTGGTTTATCATTAGTGATTTAAAAAAATGAGTACATTTTATTATTTAGATTTAAATTAAATCCTGTCTAATCTTTGTTACAGTAATTTCATTACATTTTTTATATTTACATATTCGCACCTACTTCCATTATGCCTCGACATAGAACATTGACGGGTTGGAGTGAGAGACAAAGAAGAAGGGATATAATATGTTCCCGTACACATAATAATAGGCCAAATGCAAATTTAAATATTATAAATAGTATACAAATGTCAAATGACGCGTTATTGTTTTTTAAATATGGCTTAGCCAGGCTTACCACATATTTTATATCGTTTGTATTTTTAAAATAAATCGAAAATTATTGCATAATGACGTATTCGTGACAAAATTAAACATTTAATGAATTGTGGTCGAATTTCGACCGCTGGGTGACCACAAGTATAATATGTTATATGTTAGCGTTCAGAATTATTTAACGTTGACAGCAAGTTTTACAAGATGTTTTTATAATAAAGGGCATCTGAAATTAATAACATTCATGAACATGTATTTTCTTGCTCTAAAGCGCTTACTGGGACAGTAAACTGTATAAAGAATGTTGCTGGTTAACCCTGTATAGGATGGCCATTACCAGACCAAAAACTCACCACACTACAGTAAGAATTCTGCATGCAACTTTTTTTATATCAGAAGGGCGATATCTGCCCATTTCATGTGAATCGACCCTCATAAAACCAGACAGTTTGCGTGTTTATATCAGCTGAGTTATACGTGACGGTAATCAGGGGTATACAAGCTACACTTACAAACAAATTCCTAATGTAATATCAATTTTAATTTTCTAATCATCATTTTCATTATGAGTGACATCAGCTGAAAGCTAAGAATTAAGAAATTATAAGAGAGAGGTATTATTGTTATCAATCGAAAATGGGTTCGCACCCGATCGTTAGTTAGGATTGAAAATATAACTAAGGACTCTACAACACAACTTACGAATTACATGTAATGTATTTTCTCTCAATACTATGTTTAAAATAACAAATTATAGTAATTGCGATACGAGTGTGATAAACACTTGATACGGATAGAGAGAAAGTTTAAAAAAAAGAGGCGCTTATGCCGAGTATTTTTATATTTCCGAGATTCCGTTACGTGTTTACCACATGAGTATTGCATACTATTTTTTTGCACTATGTGTATTTATTTTAGTGATTAAGATATTAGCTAAACTATTAATAAATATACCCCCGGAGCTTCCAATATAAACCCGGACCGGCCTCACGGGGTTTCACCCGTCAGGCAGCGCTCTCTCCTCGTCCGCATTTCACTCTGCCAGCCGCTCGTCCTTGAACTAGTCAGTTTACTATCGTTCGACAAGATGAGACGTCAGCTGACATTAGAGCAGCTCATTTATGTGTGTAAATGTTATTATAAATACGAATCAGCTCGTCGCGTTCGCGAGGAATTTATTCGGAACTTCCCTGGACAATTACCTCCTTCCAGATCGACAATCCACGATCTTGTGACTAAATTTGAGACCACTGGTTCAGTACAAAGTAAGAAACACACGCGAAAGCGTACGGTTCTCACCGAAGAAAAATTAGACGAAATTGGCGAAAATTTGGAATGTTCACCACAAAAATCATTACCGAAATTAGCACAAGTTGGGATTTCCCTCGCTCCCCAGATCTAACAGTGTGTGATTTTTATTTGTGGGGTAGCCTGAAAGACAAAGTGTACAAAACAAATCCGGCACACATTGGAAGAACTGAAGAACAACATAAGAAATGAAATCAGAAAGTTGACAGTGACCCGAACTACAGCGTGTCAATCTAAATGTGTTTACTCGGTATAATGCCTGTTTAACTGCGGGAGGACAACATTTCCAGCATTTTCTATAAGGTAAGAAACAGTTCAAGGACGGGTGGCAGGCAGGGTGAATTGCGGGAGGAAGAGACAGCACTGCGTGCCGGGTAAAACTCCGTAAGGCCGGTCCGGTTTTATATTGGAAGCCCGTTAATAGAAGGCAAATGTTAGTTTCCAGAAGGTGAATCGGCTATATATGTTGTCATGGAGAAATAATTAAGTATTGTTTGGTCATGTCGCCGTCTTATATTTGTTAAAACTGTAAAACCATTTTGATTTGGCATTTATTTCTGATTATGGAGAAAGTTTCAGACGATGTGTGCAGTGATGATGGAATAGAAGAGGCGTGGAAAGCTGGTTGTGATGAATTAATACCGAAATTAATACAAATTGCAGTATCACTATCAATATTTTTTAAAGTATTGAGATTTATTTTGTTTTCATAGCAACCAAGATTGTATGTGGGAACGTCAAATTACGATGCACATCAACAAAAACAGTAAGTTTGCAATATTAGTTACATAACGCAAAATATATTTACGCTATAAATTTTACATTAGAATAAAAATAATGAAGAACTCCATTTCAATCAAATAAAATAGAACTACTTCGTGTATGGAGCTTCATTTGTACATTAGAGACTAAAATGTATTGAGAATATACACAGAAACTTGTGATTTATACATTGACAACATTTCTGTTTTTGTATAACTGTAGGCTTTCACGGCCGGCGTCTTGATCCCTATTAGGCTGCGCGACTGTTGAGGAGTTCACAGAGAGCACGCAGTATCTCCTGAAGATGTCTACCGCAGCAGGTAGACGAAACGGTCGAGTAGAAGAACGACTGGACCACGGCCTATATGCCCGGAAGACGAACCTAATAGGGATCATTTCTGTTTTTATGTCCGCTTTCTGGTAGTTCAGAAATATATTCTCCGATGTAGTTGTTGACCTGTTTACTTATACAGAGTTCTCAGTTAAAAATCGGAACAAATGCCTATCAATGTTGTATAAACTTAAATGAGTAAATAAAATTGACTATTTGATGTATGAAAAATGACATTCATACAGGCTGGTATTTGTCAGTTAATTCATTACATTTTTGTTGAATTAAATAATTTTGACCAGTTTAATAAGTAGCGGGTTTCAGAAAAATCAGCTATAAACGGCCGAGGGACATGATTTGCTGACCACATGTCACCCGTTATATTGGCTCTGTGATTAACTCTTGCGGATGTGAGGTTAGCAGCCTGATGGTAGGCCAAGGGCCTTCTAGGGCTATCTCTTCGTGGTTAGTTAGATGATAAATACGCATATAAATATCCCTTCGTTTTCTCCATGTTTGTATAGAAATGCACTATATTACAAACCTAACATACACAGATTTAGGTTTATTTTGGACTTACTGAAGGAATGATAACATTTAGACAACTACATTTAATCAATTAACCGTTGCCATCATGTAGTCGGCATAATATGTACTTTCCGTCCCTGTCGGTCGGGTTCAATTCCCTCCAGGATAGGGATTTTTAAATATCCACCTTAAAGCGATGAGACAATAGCCCCAGTCGCCATGTCTGGGTTTGAATTCATATGGGACAAAATTAAGATCAGTGACATGGAAAAACTGGAGAATATAAAGCAATATACATGAAAAAAAAAAATGACATAGAGGCAAGCAAAAGACCAACTCCCACACACTATTGAGCAACACTAAGAAAATGGACTGGAAGTAAATATCAATAACACTAAATATATGGTCACGCATAGAAATATAATGGAAACGGACAGCTAATGACGAATGATGGAATTTTTGAGGAAGCGGCTGAATTCAAATACCTAGGATCAATAATCACAAATAGGAATTAAATGAACAAAGAAATTAAACATAAGCTTAATTCTGAAATGCAATACAGGAACTCTTGACGTCCCAACTCCTTTAAAAAAGGCGTTAAACAGAAAATATAGGCTATAAAACTATTATTCTACCAGTTATATTATATGAATGTGAAGCATGGACTCTTACTTTAAGGGAGGAAAGGAGATTACGAGTGTTTGAGAATAAAGTTCTTAGGAAAATGTTTGGTCCAAAGAGAGATGAACAGTCAGGTGAATGGAGAAGACTACATAACAGTCTACTATATGGTCTTTATAGGAAGCCAGATATAATAAGAACAGTTAAGTCTTGTGGACTGCGATGGGCAGGACATGTGACACGAATGGGGAATGAAAGACGTGCATGGAAGCTTCTTCTTAGGAAAACCAGAGCGAAAACGCCCAGTTGGTAGACCAAGAATGAGGTGGGAGAATAATATTAAACATGACTTGAGGGAAGTAGATTATACAGGAATGATAGGAAAACATTAGCTCAGGATAGGGATATATGGAGAACTTATGTCCGCGCGCCCATGAACCTACGATTTCGATAGTGTCAGTGAGTTAGTTAGTTTGGGCAAGCAAATATGCGCCGAACGGACTGTCGTATTTGCTTGCGAGAGAAACCTTCTTTTTGGATGGGTGAAGGATTAATTGTGGTCTCCTATTTTAAGGTGGTGGTGAAGAAGGGGTCTAGCGCCATAGCCGAGTGGTTAAGGCAGGAAGCCTTGGCGCAGAGCTACGGGACTTGCGCTGGTTCGAGTCTCCATGGGAGAAGAAATTTTCTCATGGTATTTCGGTCAGTATGGGACCGGTGCCCACTCAGCATCGTGAAGCATTTGGGTAGCTACAATAAATAGCGGCTCCAGGTAGAGAAAACCAGCTATAACGACTGGGGGACTCGTCATGCTGATCACATGTCACCCCTACACTGGCTGATGATCATCTACCTCTGTGATTCACACATGTGGATGTGATGTCAGCAGCCGGATGGTAGGCTAATGGACTTCTAGGGTGTCGCGCCTGGAGTGGAATGGAGTGGTGCAGATGGGATTTGTTGGGCGCCAGGATAATGAAAGGATCCCTCTTTAGTTGAGGAACTTGAATAGCTCAGTGGGTTGTGGTAGGATGAGATGCTCTTGGATACGCAAAGATTGTGCGGACACAATTATGTTTCGTTGTTTGAGAAATGATGACAGAGATGTGGATTTAATTTAACTTTAATAATTTCTTGCACGTCGCACAATTTCACAGACAATTACAATCGACACGTTATGTTCGGCAGTTATCACGTGTTTACTTTTATGCTGAAGAGGCTTAACTTACGGTGAATTAATTAATAACACCGCGCCTATACTGGTATATAATATCACTCGTTTCTATAAGTTAAGATAGTTATTAATTCAGCTTTGTATATTTCACTTATGTGAATCGTTGTGCTTTCTTACTAAGTCCATTAACAAAGGACAGTGCAAATTTTATAAGTATTTTAATTACTGCCGTTGGCCTAGAGACGAGTATATGTGCCCGTGTTAGGCACTTACAAGTAATGATGAACACGAGTAACTGTAAATATATGTGCTGATGTTGGTACCGCAAGTAAGTAAATTATTCGTGCCTAGTGGCACCACAAGAATTAATTTTAGTCTGTAGTTCTAGTCATAAGGTAAAATCTGACTCCCACTCATCATAATTTGTTACCACGTAATCACGCCTGTTTTATGATAAAATACATATATCCATTGGCGCACTTGTCTATAATTTTGGGGTGGTAGGGTTCTGGACCATTTGGTTCGTTGTGACGTCAACTAGTTCTTAGAGCCCTCCTTCTATGAGATTATATACAGTCAGGACCAAAGATTATGAAGCTCCCCAAATCTGGAAATCCCGTCTAATTCGGCATTAGGCTTCGCTTCTAATTAAGTTTAGGGTCGGTGACCGTCCCCGCTTGGGTTCTAAGTCTGATTACGTTAGGTGGCCTCTTTCGCGTCTGTTTTGTTTTTTCCCACCTTTGTAAAAACACCTGCTCGCTGAGTTTTGAGATGCTTCCGCAATAAATGTTCTTATTGTAGTTACGCTGTCAACGTACGAGTTTTAAGCACTGTTAAGAATGTGATCCACGAAGAATCGCTACCTAAGATGTGGAAATAATAGATTTTTAGAGTTTCAGGATCTCTTATGTTAGCTGCCCGTAGCTGTCTGCAAACAATGTGTAAAGGGGGTTCAGCTACCCGAGTGTTTCCGTAGTTAATAACTATTTATTTATTTCTTATCCCATCGATTTCTCCGGATTGTCTAATTTGCAACTGATATTGATATCATTGGATTCTATTTGTTTTTCCGGTTAAAATGAATCTACAGAAGATATAGGTCCGACGATTACTTCGATTACTTAATTGATTGTTTATAAATTTATTTCCTATCTCCAGATTTATTTATTGATTCAGTTGATCATTTGGGAAGGAGGCTGAGTGAATGACCGGGTGCAGTTGATATAAGGGATGAAGACGCCACTACCAAGCATGGAATCGTATAAAAAAAAGGCAATAACAAGAAGGAAACAGAAAGAATATAAATAGTGGACAGGAAACAGCCAAACGCAGACACATGCAATCATAGGGACTCGCGAGTTATGGATACCAACATAAAATGTGTAAAAATGAGAAATACCATCAAGTAAATTAGCAATGCGTGTGCAAAATATGTTAACATAAGTGCGAGCAATAAAACTTCAGCCGGTGTAAGAAAAGGACACGTCATTGAACAAACTCATAAAAAGTTAAAAGACAATTCTTAATGCTCATTCGAGTGCAACGTTGTTCTTATTATTAAATATCTACCTTGGGTCTGAGTTTGCACACCTTGCCATGTGAAGTATTACGCTTGTGTTTGTATGAGAACAAATTAACCCTTAAATTCGTAATGTATCCTTTTAGATACATCAGTTGGTTCAATTAATTTAATATTTTAAACAAATCAGAAGAAAACGAACAAAAAGAAACCACTTAACTGTGTGTATAATTATACAATGTACCTAATAATAACAGTTATACAAGATTCCGTTTTCACTGCGGTCCGCCACATTCAAATATCTAAAAGAAGAAATTTGTGTTTTGCCGATTTAAGGGTTAACAAGACTATTTAACTCATAGACCGATAATCGTTCCTCTTCGTATTGAGAGATATCTCCACAAATTAACTTCTTTTACAAGGATATAGACTGAGCGATATGGTACAGCAAGAAATGCCAAAACAAAACAACTTAAAAAATTACCAAAAAAAAAGTTAGTTCTGTTGCTCTAAAAATGTATTGAATGTTGTATAATGAATCTGCTTTATTGTTAATAGTTATTTCTCATACAATAATTTGTTATTGATTTTCCTAAGCGCAAATAAATTTAACAGTAAAGATATGCTATTTATAACTATACAGCCGGCTTAGAAATCGTCCGCAAGTAAGATAGGAATACATAATCTCAAATTTGGTAAATATTAAACATTACAATTATTTGTAGCTTCTAATGTAGTATTAAACACTAAATAGTCACTCCAAATCCAACACGAGGTTGAGTTTTTCATTAGACAAAATCACACAACTTCTTGTTAGATTACTGTTGATAAAACATTAAAGAAAATTAGGAAAACTGGAAATGAATAAAAACAGGGAACAAGTAAGCGTTAAAAATCCTGGATTGAAAAAGAAAGGACATCGATTTTGCTCAATCGATTAAAAAATAAAATAAATACTTACTTTGTTGAAGATTTTGATTACAACTTCAATAAAAATGTGTTATTCTTAGTATTCATTGAGTATAAAATTGTTTACACCATTAACTTGCAGAAACATTGCAAAGTAAACTTCCAGGAGCGGTGAATCAAAACCAACCATTTTTATTTTTACTTGTGAATGGTATTTTCGGGAAAGGAGATCAAAGACGAACGTAGACTACAAACTTGTGGAAACTTCGTTCATAAAAATAAAATGTGTCTGGTTGAAACGCAATCTACAGTTCTACAGTTTCTTGATATCGAACATCAGAACATAATGGTTCTATTTGTCAACAGTGTCAGTAAAATAGCAAAAACAAAACAAATGAATTCTGTCTTCTATATAGTTTTAATTAAAATAACATGGGGCAAACAAATTTAATTTAACCATTTTTCCAGCAATATAATTTGCTTTTTATCTAAGAGACGTTTCTATCACACCGGTAATGGATTCTTACTTTATCCATAATAATTTGTCATCTATTTTATATTCGCGGGATTTGAAGCAATTTTGGAATAAAGAATCGTTTATTTTTATTATATAAATCAGCATCCATACTGAAATCCACACATTTCTTATCTGCCCTACTACACATATAAATTATACTTAAATACATAACTGAAATTACGTAACGAATCTCC
>JASPKZ010001292.1:0-49618 GCA_030220185.1 Diploptera punctata | reverse complement strand
CATGTGCAGCTATTGCAGATTTTCGGTTTCTCCATTTTTAACATTCTGAGGGGTTCTTTTAATCTTGTATTTAGATTCCTTTTGTTTTTCCTATGTATATCTTTTCACAATCTTTACAATTAATTTGTTAATTCCGATTTTTTGCAGTCTTCAATTTTTTCATTTTTGTTGGGTTTTATTAAATTACCTAAGGCTGTATCATTTTTCGGTGCTAAATTAATGTTGAATTTGTTGAAAATTTTTTGAAACTTGTCAAATACGAAAGGATGGTATGTGAACACAAACAGGCAGTATTTAATAGTTTACACACAGACTTGTGAATGTCCCCATGAGCAAAGAAAATTACAATAAAGAGAAAGAACACATCATACAAATAGCTAAGGATAATGGTTTTCACAAGAAAATGATACACAAGAAAATAAATAAATTCAAAGAACAAAAAGTCATCAATGAAAGTACTCTTCAAACAGATAAAAATATAGGCAAAAAATTCAAGAAGTTCACATACCATCCTTTCGTATTTGACAAGTTTCAAAAAATTTTCAACAAATTCAACATTAATTTAGCACCGAAAAATGATTACAGCTTAGGTAATTTAATAAAAACCAACAAAAATGAAAAATTGAAGACTGCAAAAATCGGGAATTTAACAATTAATTGTAAAGATTGTGAAAAGATATACATAGGAAAAACAAAAAGGAATCTAAATACAAGATTAAAAGAACACCTCAGAAATGTTAAAAATGGAGAAACCGAAAAAATCTGCAATAGCTGCAACATGCCTGGTCAGAAAAACATAGAATAGAAACCAAAACAAAATTACTAAACAATTGGAAAAACCGAAGGAACTCACAATTTGGGAAAAAATTTACATATCAAGAATGAAAATACAACTATGAATTTTGAAATACCCGGTTATAAAGAAAGAGGCCTGATTTGGAAATTCTTCGGTCGGCCACCAGATGGCGCGGAGGTCAGTCTGCAGGATAGAAGGCCGTTGGACGTCAGTTGTGAACGTGACGCAGCATTGACAATGTCACGAATACGTGAAGAAACCCTGGGTCTGCTATAAATTATGAAGTATGAGGTGAGTGAAATAATAAAAAATAAACAATATTAAGAACCTCATAGTGTTATTTCCTATCTACATAACTTAATTAATTAAAGTTATCTTTGCTTTACGACTATTATACTAATTCTGAGCTAAGTTCCAGTTGTACTGTAAACAACTTGCATAAGGTATTAGTCCTCCGACTCCATGGTGCTACTTTTACCTGCATATGACTAAATTGTGTACGGAACTGTCATTGATAGAAACATTGCTCCTAGGCAACATCATATTTTACGGGAAATAAGACCAAATACATGGTAAAATGGTACCAATAATTAGGAACTTCCATTTCTTATTTATTTATGACAAAAAATCATATATGGGCCTACCTAATAAGACGTTTATGTTTTTTTCATGATGTCGACAGGTATCCTTTATTTGCAATTTCATTACAAGAAAAATTTATGCTTCCCATGCTGACACACCTGTAAATTTTGCTGTTATTTTAACCAATCCTTAATGGTTAATGTGGGATTTTTTCACTAACTGTTTGAAAACATTCAAAATAATTTGTTTCTCTCTGCTTTTCGAATGGTTTACCTTTCCAATGTTTTTAGAAATTCTGCAAAAGTGGCCATTTTGAAACAACTGAAATTCCAAAATATTCTGAATTGTGCGTGCGTAAGAATAAAACAATGAAATGCTTATTATGAGTTAAGTTATTTTGATTGGGATATACATAATAAATTAAACCAATATCAAATGATGTGTGGCAACATAAGAATAACTCTCCAAAATACTGTGAAGAAAACACGCTCAGGTTTTATAAAATTATGGCTGTTCCTGTTCTTTTATATGGATCTGAATCTTGGGTACTTACAAAAAGAAGATATCTCACACATTCAAGCCGCTGAAATGAAATTTTTAAGATCTGTTAAAGGATGTACACGCATGGATAGATTACACAACGAATCAATAAGAAATGAACTGGAGATATTTTCAATAGTCATATAACTAGAAGAGCACAAATGCCAATGGAAAGAACATTTAGACAGAATGGACAATACAAAATTACCCAAAAAGATCAACGCCTACAAACCACATGGAAAAAGATCTTTGGGACGGCCAAGGAAATGATGGACTTGAGACTGGAACAGGTCGTATTGGCCTAATCCTGGAAAGGAAGAAGAAGTTATTTTGACTTGGCTCATATTTTTTTGATTTCTGCAGACTATATTTCGTCGTATCTATTCAACATTGTCAATGCATTCTAACATACAAAACATAGATGCGACGAAACTATAGTCTGTAGTATATTAAAAAAATATGAGGTGAGTCAAATAACTTACTAATAATAATTTTAAAAAATCTCATAGCGTTTATTTCCTACATATATAAATGAAATGCTTATATAATCTATTAATATTGTGATTGTATGTTTTAGATTCTCCCATATAACTTACGACGTATGCTAAAACATTTTTTTATTATTTTTATCTTCTTAATTCAAGTGTTAGCGAATTACTTTTCTTACATGCTTAAAGGTAAACAGTTAATTGACTAATGAAAATGCAATCATACATCTGCTTTGTTTACATTACAACGGAACTCAGCTGGAAAGAGGTGTAGCCAGTTTGTCATAATTATGGGGGTTAGTGAACCTGTCTGCTTTCAGTAAACATGGGACTAAACAAATTTAAATATAACAAACCTGCAACAATGCAAAATTTGTTTCTTTTAATCTCAGTATTTTTATAAGTTTAATGCAGACACTACACATGTGCGCCAGCAGTTGAAAGTGGATACAATTTTTAATCACACAATGCTGCCAACATACACAACTCTCGTTGCTAATATTGAAGTCAAAACTAATAAGCTGACGAAAATACAAATACTCATTCTAATTAGGTTTGTCCTAGGTAGCAGTTTTAATATTGTTTATTTTTTATTATTTCACTCACCTCATAATTCATAGCAGACCCTGGGTTTCTTCACATCTTTTGTGACATTCTCAATGCTGCGTCACGTTCACAACGTTCATTTGTCAATGTGACGCAGCATTGAGAATGTCACAAAAGATGTGAAGAAACCCAGGGTCTGCTATGAATTATGAAGTATGAGGTGAGTGAAATAAAAAAAATAAACAATATTAAAAACCTCATAGTGTTATTTCCTATCTTAGGCAGTTTTAATGTTTAGTATAGGAAATATAAATAAAAAAAGGCTGTTTTAAGCCTGAAATTAATAATTGTGAATGTATTTGTAATTAGCAGAAGTCGAACTATTTCTTAAGTTGTAACTGTCCGGATTTTTAATTTTCAAAGAATAACTATATTGAAGAAGTAGTTACTCACATAATTAAACACAATTTAAATGCAACAAATTTAATATAAAGTTTTTTTAGGCCTAAAATAACCTAATGCAATTTGAGTACTCTAACATGCATAAGTATGAAATAGAATGGCATTTAATGCAACACCCAAAAATAGAGGAAATGTTAAGTTTTGAAATTCTGAAGTATATGTTGGCTGCATTCGAACAAAGAAATAAAATGCAAAGAAATGGCTGGAAGACAATTTGGTTGTTACATAAAACCAGTACACACAGTTCTCTCTCTCTATCTTCGGGTTTTTACAGCTGCGGCCGCTTCCCGTGCCAAACCTCCAAAGCCTACGTCTTGGGCATCTTCGATGCTAAACCCTCTAGCTTGCATTACTGTCTTCATGTTTTCCTTCCATGTTAACTTTGGTCTCCCTCTTATCTTCTTTCTGTTCGGATGCCAATCATATAGTTGCTTTGGCCATCGCTCATATTCCATTTTAAAACATATCCTAACCACTTTAATTCCTTCTCCTCAATTCTTTCAATTATGCTTTCTTCTACTTCCATTATGTTTCTAATTTCCTTATTTGTGAAATGTTCTAATTTTGACTTCTGGCACTTCTGCATCAATAATCCATTTCTAGAGCTATTGTCTATTCTTGTAGTACACACAGTTCAATACTTTATTAAAGTATAATCGAAGAATAGAAAACATTTAAAATATGTTTGAAGTAGTAGTTAATGTTAAAAAAATGATTCTGTGAAAGAAAAAAAAAAGATAGAATCTGTATAAGGTATTTAAAATCTGCGACTCCTGTTAGAAATTTGAGCCCCTAACTAAAAATCTATTTTGCTTTATGAACATTAGCATGTTTTTTTTTACACACTTTATATTAGCTTGACCTGTATCTATCTATGTAACTGAATCTTTTAATGCGATTTTCACCCACTTAAAATCATTGGATCAACTTGAAACTTTGTATATGTGTAAAGGACCCGTGACAATATAATAATTTCATATTTATGTTCTAAAATCCTGGCCATAATCATCAGAAAATCAAAAAAAGTGTCTTTGTACCTATGTAACGGAATTTTTGAACACGATTTTCACCCACTTAGAAACATTGGATCAACTTGAAACTTTGTATACTTCTAAAGGACCCGTGACAATACAATAATTTTATATTTTGTTTCTAAAATCCTGGCCAGAATCATCAGAAAAAAAAATGAAAACTGGTATAATAGGTTGCGGACTTGTCGACTTTTTAGTCAATCGTTGTAAGAGCTCAGTTGGTAGAGCGGTGAACTCTAGTGGTATATAACTTCAGTAATCCATAGGTCGCTGGTTCAAATCCGGCTGGGAGGTTTTTTTTAGAAGAATATTACTTTCAGCTCATACTACAATAGAATCGAATTTAAAGATATTTACATTTTTATCTTATTATGTAAAATATTAAAACTAAAAAATAAAAAATAAATAATAGTTCTAAAACTAAAACAACATACTTTATCAGAAAACCGAATTAAAAAAATGAAAAATAATTTTAATTTCCAACATGCTTGGGATAAATAATTTTAACCATCAAAAGCATGGGGTGCTTTTTTATGATTTTTACATTTTCTTCTTAGAGACTTTATTTTTACCAATAGGCCTATGTGTTATTATCAAAATATATTAATTGATAAAGAGCACCCCACGCTTTTGATGGTAAAATTATTTATCCCAAGCGTGTTGGAAATTAAAATTATTTTTCATTTTTTTAGTTTGGTTTTCTGATAAAGCATGTTCTTTTAGTTTTTAAAACTATTATTTATTTTGTACACTTTCAATTTTTTCATTAATGACAGTTATGGATTATGAAAACTATGAAAGAAAGAACACCCTTTTTTTGGCTTATTTTATAATTTTTTCTCTTCCTTTTCTATGATGAAACTTCTCCCTACAAATCATAAGCCTGTTAAAATATAAAAAATTTTGAGGATATTTTCCAGAAAGGTTGTGAATTTGTGGGCCATCAGTAGCACATGTTCAAATGTTGCAAGAATTTATGTTTATGTTCTATCATTCAAACATATGTCATCAACGTTTTTAAAAAATACATAAAACTAGTGTGAATGATTGTGCACCATGTAATATGAAATGCATAACCGAGCTTTGATTTTTAAGGGGACAACAAGAAGCTGCATTATTTATTTTTACAAAATGAAATTATGTGAATTGGGGGGGGGGGAAATGTTATTTCAAAGCTTCATGTGAAAGTGTCTAAAACTGTTAATAAGCTAATTACAATCACCACTTGTACAAACATGTACAATTGTACACTTATTTTATACTCTCTCCTAATTTTCCTTATACCTTCATAAACATTTGAAGACCCAGAGAATAAACAAGGAATGTGGACATGATACACTACCATAACATAAAAAAAACAAGTTATCGTAAGTAATGCCACGAGTGATTTCCAATTTATCTAGAGGATTAGGAAATCAAGAGTGGCATTTGTTGGGACTATTTAACAAAATAAAATTAAGCTGCTTACTCACAAATCATATTTAAATATAGTTATTTTAAACTATGGTTCCCTCCATGGTATCTTTACCTTGTCGTGGTGGAGTGCGCTTGTGTGCTTAAATGATCCTGAGAGCTATGCCGGCGGTAGCATTGCTGCCGATAGGGTTACCCATGCCGGACTGGTCGAAGGTGATAAGCCAGACGAAATAAGTACCTTGGTCGAAAGAGTGACGATCTTTCACCGTAAAAATACAACCGTCAAGAAATGCGGACATGGGTTCTACTGGGGTAAAATTTTCCGGAGGTCAAATAGTCCCCCATTCGGTTCTCCGGGCGGGGACTACTTCAGGGAACCCATGCCAAAGGCTCAAACACAGGGACATGTTCCTAGGAACATGGAATGTTAGGACTTTATACAATAGCGGGGCACTAGAGATATTAACGCGGGAATTGGATAAATCGCCCTTGGATATAGTCGCTTTACAGGAAGTTAGGTGGCCAGGAGAAGGTAGTCAGGAATCAGGAAGCTTTTCATTATACTATGGGGGTGCAGAAAGACCTGCATTTGGAACGGGTTTTTAGTCAGGAGGAGGATCCTATCCGCTATCCGAGATATTAAGTTTGTTAGTGATAGGATATCATTCATAATTCTAAAGGGTAAACGACATGATTTTATAATTGTAAATGTACATGCCCCCACAGAAGATAAGATGACAAGATCAAGGATGAATTCTATGAAGAATTAGAATGCTTATTTGATAGCCTTTCACGATATCATATGAAAATTGTCTTAGGAGATTTAAATGCAAAAGTGGGGCGGGAAAGATATATTCAAACCCAACAATAGGCAAATTCAGTCTTCATGAAGATAGTAACGACAACGGGGTTAGATTAGTCACATTGCCACATCAAGAATCTCGTTGTTAAGAGCACAACATTTCAGCATAAGGATATTCATAAATACACCTGGACGTCCCCAGATGGAGAAAATCGGAACCAGATAGATCATGTATTAGTGGATAAACGCTGGCACAGTAGCATCATTGATGTTAGATCAGTTAGAGGGACAGACTGCAATTCAGATCATCATCTGGTCAGGGTGAAAATCAGACAACGGCTATCGCTTATGAGAGGAACAAACGCTAAAGATGATTCTGTAAAATATGAATTAAAAAACTTGAAAAATGATGAAATGCGGCAAGAATACCAAATCAAAATTGCTAATAGATTTGAAGTACTGGAATCTTCAGATGACAATGTGGCAAAACGAAGAAGAAACTGATATAAATAAAGAATGGGAGGCTATAAGAGATACTATTAAATTGTCAGCATCAGAAAGCATTGGTTGTTTAAAAAAGAGGCAAAACAAGAAATGGTTTTGATGAGGAATGTGCCGACATTGTAAAGAAAAGAAAGCTAGCAAAAATTAAATGGTTACACGAGCCAAATGAGGTAAATTTAGAGCAATTGGGTAGTGTTAGACGGAACAACCACAAGTTACTAAAGAGTAAAAAGAGGGAATATTTGAGAGAGAAGATTATGATCTTGAAATGAATGCAAAAAATAGGAACATTAGAAATTATATCAGGGAATTAGTATAGAGAAGAAAGGGTTTCAGGCTAGAACAAACATAATTCGGAATGAAAATGGGGATATGATTGCAGATTCCAAGAGTATATTAAATAGATGGAAAAGTTATTTTAATCAGCTATTAAATGTACATACAGAACAGGACATTGAGGAGGATAAGTTACAGACAGCAGAAATGCTAGTCGCAGAGCCAAGTGCATTAGAGGTTGAAATGGCAATTGAAAAATTGAAGATGTATAAAGCATCAGGCTCAGATGAGATCCCAGCAGAACTGATAAAATCAGGGGGAGAAAAGTTGATGGACAAGATACGCTGGTTGCTTAGTATGATTTGGGAAAAAGAAGCTCTTCCAGATGAATGGAAGGAATCATTATCGTACCATTTATAAGAAAGGAGATAAAACTGATTGCAACAACTATAGGGGCATCTCATTACTTTCAACTTCGTACAAAATTCTAACAAATATATTAGTAGCAGACTTGCTCCTATATGATGACATTCTAGGAGATCATCAATGTGCATTTAGAAGAAACAGGTCTACAACAGATCAGATTTTTAGTATAAGACAGATTTTAGAAAAGAAATGGGAATATAATGGTACTGTACATCAACTATATGTAGACTTCAAAAAAGCATATGATTCAATTAAGAGGGAGAAGTTATATAGTATCCTGCTGGAGTTTGGAATTCCTAAAAAGTTAGTTAGACTTATACGAATGTGTCTAAATGGCTCAACGAGTAGGTGCGTGTAGGCAAACAGTTTTCGGACACTTTTGAAATCCAGAATGGGTTAAAGCAAGGAGATGCACTATCTCCTCTACTATTTAATTTTGTACTAGAGCATGCCATTAAATCTTTGGAGAATGAGGAAGGCTTACAACTGAATGGTATTAATAAGCTGTTAGTTTATGCTGATGATGTAGTACTACTGGCCGATAGCGAGGAGATACTAAAGGCCAACACGCACACACTATTGAGTAACACTAAGAAATTAGGACTGGAAGTAAATATCAGTAAAACTAAATATATGGTCACACGTAGAAATACATTATATAATGGAAATGGACAGCTAATGACAAATGAGGGAAATTTGAGGAATTGGCTGAATTCAAATACCTAGGAACAATAATCACAAATAGGAATGAGATGCACAAAGAAATTAAACATAGGCTCAATTCTGGAAATGCATGCTATTATGCATTGCAGAGACTTTTGATGTCCCCAATTCCTTTCAAAAAACGTTAAGCTGAAAATATATAAAACTATTGTTTCTACCGTTATATTATATGGGTGCGAAAACATGGACTCTTACTTTAAGGGAGGAAAGGAGATTACGAGTATTTGAGAATAAGTTCTTAGGAAAAATTTTTGGACCAAAGAGAGATGAACAGACAGGTGAATGGAGAAGACTACATAACAATGACTACATGGTCTTTATAGGAAGCCAGATATAATAAGAACAGTTAAGTCCCGTAGACTGCGATGAGCAGGACATGTTGCGCGTATGGGGAATGAAAGACGTGCATGGAAACTTCTTGTAGGAAAGCCAGAGGGAAAACGCCCAGTTGGTAGACCAAAAATGAGGTGGGAGAACAACATTAACTATGATTGAGGGAAGTAGATTATACAGGGAATGATTGGAAAGCATTAGCTCAGGATAGGGATGTATGGAGAGCTTATGTACGTGCGGCCATGAACCTACGGGTTCGATAGTGCCAGTGAGTAAGTAAGTAAGTTAAACTAATGGTTATGCTCCTTGCCTCTGGTCCTGACGGTCACGAGTCGATGGATTTTTTTTATGGAAAAATCCAAGGAGCAAGTCCTCTGGGAGGAACTTTAAGCTGTGGGTCCCGAGTCTGAAGATTTTCAGGCTTGTAAAAGATCCTTAAGCTGAATGAAAAGGCCTCTAAGTAAAAATTTACCGAATTTTCCCGTCCTAGTATTACCTTGGTTTCCTAGATGTCAGTATGAGGCGGAACGCTGACCACAGACCACTCAAATGACATCTATACAAAAACAAGTGTAACTAAATTAGTATGGTTCAAATTCTTCCCTGTAGGGGGAGAATGCCTAAATCTCTGGTAAGGGAAACATGGGCTTACAAGATACAAGAAGATATATTTAATGTAAACGGCGTTGTTTGAAAACAAATGAGAAACGTTCATCACTGCAACATATCATATTATTTATTGCCAAATAGGATCACAATATTGTAAGAATGTACCCAAGTGGAGAAAAAATGAAACACTCATGTTATATTATAACCAACATTATAGGTTATTAATTTTTTTTTAGGAAACAACCCCATAAAATAATTATTTAAAAAACACAATTATTGAACACACAAAATTATAAATGTGTTGTTCATAAGTAATGCCACGAGTGATTTCCAAATTATCGATAAATTCACGACTCACGAAGTGAGGAGTGAATTTATCTAGAGAATTTGGAAATCAAGAGTGGCATTTGTTAGGACTATTTAACGAATAAAATTAAGCTGTTTACTTACAAATCATTATTTAACTATAGTTATTTTAAAATATTTATATATTTAATGTAAACGGCGATGTTTTGAAAACAAATGAGAAACGATAGGTGCGCTTCATCTGCTTCCTTTGTTTATCAAATGCAACCTGATCATATTATTTATTGCCAAAGGAACGCAATATTGTAAGAATGCTCTCTAGTGGAGAAAAAATAAAACACATCAAACTGTATAATTAATACATTTCTGATCGTTTCTGATGTCGTATGATGTAAATATGACAATTATATTTTTCTGGATTATTACCTGGGGAAAAAAATACATTTAGAAAGTGCAAACAGTGGTTTCTTTTTTTGGTGGTATGATCAATTGCTACAAATGTTTTTATATATGTGTTGACATTCATGCACTATATATACAATATGGTAGCCGTATTTCTCACAGGCTCAATCACTGCAATATAATGGCCAGACCTGTTCAGAATATTAAAAAGGAGGAGCTTTCTTTAATATGGTAATTATAACACTGATAAATATTTCGTGAAACACGACTCTGATTGGTTGTAAAACAGAAATCATTGAAACGTGATTGGTCATTGACTCCCATTTGGGGCATGAGTTAAATAGTCAAAGAAATCTATTCATTATTTGCTATATTCAACGTATTTGTTGGAGTGTCAGTCACTGCAAAATAATGCCACGACCTGTTCAGAATATTAAAAAGGAGGCACTTTCTGTGATAGGATAAGCAGAAGTAGACAAATATTGAGGTGAAAGACAACTGTGATTGGTTGTAAAACAAAATTCATTGAAACATGATTGGTCATTGACTCCTATTTGGGGCATGAATTAAATAGTCATTGTAATTCATCACCTGAGGTTTGTATAATTCTAAACTGGTGTAAGAAATGAAATAATCAATTGATTTGGTGGTTACTTTTTGAAAATTCATGATATATTTAATAAATAAAACCATTAATAAATTTGTCTGTTTTCATCTTACCTCATAAATTGTTTTATGTAAGACATGTTTCAAAGTTTCTGTGCTTCGTCAGTTGGTACAGACTGATCTTCTTGTTTAAGTTGTCAGTCCTAGATCTTGACTCCTGCTCCTCTTTTTGTGGTCCAAATAACTTATTTATTAGGCTCTTTCCATGGGAATTTCAAAATTCATAATTCTCTCCTTGTTCTTCTGTAAGTATTTTTTTTTTCTGTTTTAATAATTTTGTGTTTACATCTATCTTATGTTTTTCTGACCAGACATAAGCAGCCACTGCAGATTTTTATACCTCTCCTTTTTTTTTTATATTTCCTATTTATATTTTGGACCACAAAAGGAGGGAGCAGGAGTCAAGATCCAGGGCCGACAGCTTAAAGAAGATCAGTCTGTACCAACTGACGATGAAGCACAGAAGCTTTGAAACATGTCTTACAAAAAACAATTTATGAAGTAAGATGAAAACAGGACAAAACTTATTTATTAAGAGAACCTCATAATGTTACTTCCTAATATATTTTGAAAATAAAACCATATTTTATGATTTTCATAACTATTTTATTTTATTTGACATTCGTAACAGCTATTTCAGTACACTGTATCTTTATCAGATGAATGTCATATATGCAAATACATTTTCTATTTATGTATATAGTCAACTATGTAAACAAATTTAGCCAAGCATTACAATATCAACAAAAGATAAACAAATTATATAGAAATGTATAAAATACATGATTTTTTTATAAACTGAACAGAGGTGAATCATTTAGATCTAATTGGGAATGTAATACCTTATTACTTTTCTTTAATTTATTTGTTTCTGAAGTTTCTAAAAGATCTTTTTTTTTCCTTGGTTACTTCTTCTTCTTCTTCCTTCCAAGTATTAGGCCAAGGCCTGTTATGATCCTATAGAAAATTTCTGGGAAATTCTCGTATAAGACTTGAAAGCATAATAATAGTCCCTTCGATTGGTTGCTGGCCAAAGGAAGGCAAGACCAGTGATGGGGCCTGCCATCTTATAGCCTCTGGTCAGGCTTTTCTGAAGAAGAAAAGAAAATAAAGGAAAGAAGAAATGGAAGAAAGGAATGACTCCCTAGCCCTTGGATGTCCTAATAGCATCGGGGTCGAAAAACAAGAGTTAACCAAGAGAGGTTAGAAGTAAAGTTAAAAGAGTGCAAAACACAAGTAAGTGGAAGAAATGTTTGCTCAGCTTGGGCACCTTGTGGTCGCCATCCACATATCCCCTAGGTGAGGACCCATGAGGGTTTCACAAATATGTAAAATTTTAAAATCTGTGTTGAAACAATGATCAGATTGAAATAAGTGCTTAACGTAGTTCAAAGTATTGAGATTTCTATTATATGCTTTCACATGTTCCTTTACATGAAAAATAAACGGTCTGCTTGTTTGGTCTATATAAACATTGTAATTTGTGCCACATTCCAATCTATGTATATATACTTACAACTGTTTTTTTTTTTACTTTAGTTTTTATTATATTTTGAAAAAAAAAAGGAACAGTTGTCACGTGTATATAAGTTGTAGTGTGACATTTTCAAAAAGTTTTATACATTTATTTTTAGTGTAAAGAAACATTTGAGAGCGTATAATAGAAATCTTGATACTTTGAATTACTTCAATTTGATCATTGTATTCAGATTTTAAAAGTTTACATGTTTGTAGCAAAGGAAAAAATATAGATCTTTTAGAAACTTTAGAAATAAATGAAAGAAGAGTAATAAGTTATTAAATTCCCAATTAGATCTAAACGATTCACCTCTGTTAAATTTATAAAAAATGTTTTTTATGTAATTTGTTTACCTTTGTTTAAATTGTAGGCCTATTGATTGCTTGGTTACATTTGTTTACATAGCTGACTATATACATAAATAAAATTTAGTAGTATTTATGATATTCTTCTGATGAAGATACAGTGTATTGAAACAGATGTTATGAATGTTAAATAAAATAAATATTTACGAAAATCATATAAATTTTGATAGTTTCATTATATAAGAAACGTAGTAATCGGTCAATGTATGAATAAAGAAACTATGAGTCAAATCTTACTAATAGTCCAAGATCCGGCTGCAAGATTACTACGTTCATCGAGTATATGAACAAAATCAATTTTTTCATAAAATTGTGATTTACTGAATACATTTTTGCCGAGTTGCCTATTAAAATTCGGCCGCCAGTATGTTTAATTAAAATATAATTAATTTATTCGAAATAATTTGATTCACATGTTCTTAACATAAATTATAATCCAGTTCGCGGAAATCGATGTATAGAGCTTGAAAAGTTTTGGTTGTCATTGCACACTTGGCCGTAAACCTCCTCGCGGCTACAGCAGCTGTGACACCAATCAGTAATAAAATGGCGGTAAGTACGTATATATTGTTTCAAATAAAGTTCATTTTATTTAAAATACTTTGGTTTGTTTCGTACAATGTATATTAACACTACCTTTCGGATATATTTTTGTATATCATTGTACGTACTATACATAAAGGACAATGGTTTTACTTCCCGCTGCGAGGAAACAATATAAAACAATAAATACTACGTACTTACCGCCATTTTATTACTGATTGGTGTCACAGCCTGCTGTAGCCGCGGAGGAGGTTCACGGCCAAGTGTCCAATGGCAACCAATACTTTTCAAGCTCTATACATCGATTTTCTGCGAACTGGATTATAATTTATGTTAATAACAAATGAATCAAATTATTTCAAATAAATAATAAACTATATTTTAATAAAACATACTGGCGGCCGAATTTTAATAGGCAACTCGGCAAAAATGTATTCAGTAATTCACAATTTTATGAAAAAAAAAATTGTTCATACACTCGATGAACGTAGTAATCTTGCAGCCGGATCTCGGACTATAATTTTGATTTAAGAAAAACGAATGTGACAGCTGTTAGTACCTGTGAGTACAATAGATGGAAATATTTCATTTCAACTGATTAAGAGAAAACTATACATTTTAATTACACATATCGACAACATTGAAAATCCACTGATTTTATTATTATTTTTTTTAGAATGACAGTTACATAAATTAATGGAAGAATATCTGGCAGATGGTTGGGTCTGAAGTATGGGCATAGTCAGCATTGGATTAAGGAAGGTGCAATTTTTTTTTTTACTGTATTCCTTCCGGGTACAAACAAACAAATCAAAAATACAAAATACTATCTTTATTTTTAAACTAACCTCAATATATTTCGGAAGAAAATACAGCGCTATTGAAGAAGAAATATGAAGAATAATAGTGAAATAATTGCAGAATTTTAGGCTTGGCGAATTGATTTTTTTGTCAAGATTACTCTTAGTTTTAATGAAACTATTAGCTTTATTTTTAACTTGGAATGCAGGCTTTCACGGCCGGTAATCATGGAAGTAAAAGATCCGGGCTATGTGGCCATGGTCTATAACTGGCGTTTTTCCAGACGTTTCTCCCTCAACTGCGGAGGGCATCTTCAGTGGCGAGCGCTAGAAGCTGTTGTTTCCCTGTCGTAGACTCGACTGCGAATGAGCTTCTAGCGCTCGCCACTGAAGATGCCCTCCGCAGTAGTTGAGGGAGAACGTCTGGAAGAAACGCCAGTTATAGACCACGGCCACATAGCCCGGAATCTTTTACTACCATTTATTTTAACTACTAATAAAGTGCAACTACACACACAGTTCGACTCGCCTTTTCGTTTGAAAAAAATGTTTTAAGTTTTTTATTTGAATTTTCAATATAATTTTTTAATATGTTTTTTTTTTTGTGTAGACTGAGCAATACACAGACCATTAAGACGATTTTCTGTCATTGTAGAGCGGCCACCATGTCATTACCCTCTTTAAGGTGCTAAAGTTAATTCAATCGACGCCGTATGTGCATGGTATGATAGGCACGTTACAATTGCTTTTTGATGGATGGGAAAAAAATCAAACTCGTTCACGATGTTAACGAAACACCTTTATCCTTGTCACTTCGTTACATCCACATACGGTGCCATAGTTAAATTTCGGTGGACAAACCCTCGATTTTATAATACTCTGAAATTTTGCTTCCGTTGCTTGAACATCTTTCAGAAGAATATTAACTCATGGCCCCAAATGGGAATCAATGACCAATCACGTTTCAATGATTTCTGTTTACAACAATCAGAGTCGTGTTTCACCAAAATATTTATCAGTGTTATAATTACCATATTAAAGAAAGCTCCTCCTTACAATATTGCGTTCCTTTGGCAATAAATAGTAAGATCTGGTTGCAGTGATAAAACAAATGAAGCAGTAGAAGCGTACTATCGTTTCTCATTTGTTTTCAAACATCGCCGTTTACATTAAATATATAAATATTTTAAAATAATTATAGTTACATAATGATTTGTGAGTAACCAGCTTAATTTTATTCGTTAATAGTCCTAACAAATGCCACTCTTGATTTCCAAATTCTCTAGATAAATTCACTCCTCACTTCGTTAGTCGTGAATTTATCGATAATTTGGAAATCACTCGTGGCATTACTTATGATAAAGTTCTCCAAAGCTGTGTGAAAGGAGTCCAAGTAGGATTTTAAAATTGGCCAGCTTATAGTAATATTCGGGCGGTTTACATTATGGATTAGCTCGATGTGTCTGCTTATTGGATATTCTTGGTAGTGTGATTTCCACACCTTGCTCAGAGAGTCAGTAGTCTCCATCTCTTTCATGGTGCCTTCGGAGATCTCATCACTTTTTTTTTTGCGATGATCTGCTGAAATGAGATATCTTCGGAGGACTGCAGGATACACACTAATAGATCACAAAAAAAATTGAAGACATCTTAGAAGAATTACACATGGAATCTTTAGAAAACAAAATTTCTTGATTATAAGTCAAGATGGATGCAACAGGTTCATCGAATGGAAGATCACAGAATACCCAAACAAATGTTAAGATATCAACCTGCAGGAAGAAGAAGACCAGGACGTCCACTCAAAAGACTTCTGGATGGTGTTTCTCTTGAGGCCGAAACAGGTCAACAAATGGCCTAAATTCGTGAATGTACTCATGATGATGATGGTGATGATCTATTATAATGCTTTTAATGTATTAGTTAAATCTATAGCCACGGCTTGCAGCGAATTAACGATAGGTTCCAAATAACTAGAATACTTTGCTATCAGGCACAAGCAAAAGATGAAAATACTTCTACTTACAGCAGCATGCAACTGATCAGCTTGTTTTCGGCGCGGTGCGTTTCTTTCTATGGAAATCAATTTCAGGCCATTCATAATTCCAAAAAAATATTTCTTAAATATCCCAACACTTTTATATTTTTACGGCCAAAGTGTTTCGCAGTGCATGGGGATGTTTGGGACATGCTGTCTTGTCAACGTCTGCTCTAGAAAAAAGTTTATAATATCCTTAATTGTAACTACGGTATTCCTCACCTCAGGGACAATATTCAATTAATTTACCACAAGATTGATTTTGTGGCTCGCGCAGTGGAAGTAAATACCTTGGGGGGGGGGGGAATCGCGCAGACGTTTCTGGACCCAGTTGTCTTTTTCCGCCATTGTTGAGCAGCCGTCATAGCCCTGGCCGACACATTTGTCAGGGTCAATGTCTGTCTCTTCAAAAAACAAAACTCAGTTTCTGCAGCAATTGATTGGGCGTCCATTCTTTTGAGCTCAACAAAGCCCAAAACTCTTCTCGAATTTTATTCAGTTTATCATAAAAAACCGCATACCAATGGAAAATTGATCCTTTCTACAAACGACACAGCTTTCATCAGCTAAAACACTGTAAGTGCTGGCATTTTTTGTTACATCATTCGCAATCATTTTCCTGTCACAAAGACGTCAAAAAAAAAAGCTCAGGTACTCAGCTGAAGTTCGAGAAGTGAATACTGCGTTAGCCGTTCATAATAGAGATATAGAATTTTCTAGCTTACTGGCGATGCTTATGTCAATTGGGACAGGTACTTGATAAATCGATATATCACATAGATTGGGTTTGGCGAGCTTAATATTATTATTTTTTACACCTATTTTAAACATTTTACACCTAATTTCTGATAGAAGAATATCTCATTCTATCTAGTGTTAATTGGTCGAAAATCAGCACCAATCCGCTACGCCCTTGGTCTGAAGAGAATCATGTGGTGGCTTCATGAGATCGTTGTATTATGGCTTGCCTCTTGTGAGTTCCGGAGTTCCTACAGAAAGACCAGCAGTAATCCGCAAGCATTGCCTCACTAAAACGGCCCTTATATTTTTGTTCCATTGCACAGAAGTATCCTGATGGGGTCTTTCTGTGGTTGTAACTGCCAGTTCCACAACTAGAAGCTTCCGTTTCATTCCTTCCAAAACTCGGCCAAATGCAAGATCCTTTACAAGTTGTAGAATTTCTGGTCCAATTTGAATATCTTCAAAAAGTTTGCATCACTTAATTTCGGAAATTAGACTCTTACGTACTTAAAAGTCTGTCCTCCTTGGTTCATATCGTTGACATACTTTTTAATCAAACCCAGCTTTTATATGTAGGTTATGGAAGGACATCTTTTGGGTCCATGAGAGGCTAAGCAATGGCATTTTTCTCGCTAGGGTTAAGATTTCTTGCAGGCCAGTCTGCTTGAATATAATGTGATTTCCAATTCTTATTTGTTACACATAGATAAAAAGCAGCAGTATTTAGTATACCCCAGTTGCATTTCTGAGAGTATACAACAACCCTCAGGGGTCCTCATCTAGGGGATATGTGGATGGCGACCACAAGGTGCCCAAGCTGTGCAAAACATTTCTTCCACTTACTTGTGTTTTGCACTCTTTTAACTTTACTATCT
The DNA here is from genome assembly GCA_030220185.1 of Diploptera punctata. NCBI lineage: Eukaryota > Metazoa > Arthropoda > Insecta > Blattodea > Blaberidae > Diploptera > Diploptera punctata. The sequence goes on along the minus strand of JASPKZ010001292.1, from coordinate 31,829 downwards.
AACCTCTCTTGGTTAACTCTTGTTTTTTTGACGCCGACGCTATTAGGGCATCCGAGGGCTAGGGAGTCTTTCCTTTCTTCCATTTCTTCTTTCCTTTATTTTCTTTTCTTCTCCAGAAAAGCCTGACCAGAGGCTATAAGAAGGCAGCCCCATCACTGGTCTTGCCTTCCTTTGACCAGCAAACAATCGAAGGGACTATTATTATGTTTTCAAGTCTTATACGAGAATTTCCCTCAAACGCTGGAGGGAAAATTTTCTATAGGATCGTAACCGGCCTTGGCCTAATACTTGGAAGGAAGAAGAAGAAGAGTATACAACAATGGCTTTTAGATCTCCACAGATTTTCCACTGTGTTCATATACAATGCGTCTCACTCAACCTGTGGCTGAGGGCAGTGAGTCATCAACTCGTGCTAACCACGCTGTGCTACTGGCGCCTGACGGAGTGAATCGGTCGAGCTTCATGCTTGTAAGGTGAAACATGCATTCTACTTCAATACTGTATTCTCCTGTTATAATAGTATATTGCGATACAAGTGAGGTAAGCACTTGTTACTGATTGAGAAAAAGTTTAAAAAGAAACGAGTCGGTTGCGCCGAGTTTTTTTTTTTAATTTTCGAGATCTGTTACGTGCTTACCTCATGTGTATTGCGTACTGTTTTTGGTCGATGTGACTAATTTTTATTAAATATAGTAATAAATGAATTAAAATATTGGTTGGATGTAAATGACTTCTATGAGAAAGAAACATTTGGTGATCGTTACTATGTAGCTTTTCATTTGTTTTATTATAAGCAAGGATTGTTGGCTGTGGAGACATTTTTATATGTAGTACCGTGATTAGAATCTGTTTGATAATTTTATTATGGAAGGAGTCATGGTAGATGATAGAGAAATTGAAGAAGCCTGGATAGTGGGATGTTCTGCATTAATTCCGGAAAAGTCTAAAGAAAGATACGAGTTAGTGTACAAAACATTCAAGAAATGTTTTATTTTACTTACCGAACGTGTGCTTTTTGAGTCCATATCAGCATTGCGATTTCTTTTGTTTGCATAGCAACCAGGTTAGATGTGGGAACGTTGACTTACTTCAGTAACAACAATATTGGTAAGTATAAGAAAAAACTAATTTAATTTATATAGTGGTATTAGTTCATAGTTATCATTATGCCTCGATCTGTGTTCACAGTAGGCTACAACATAGGATATTTATATACAATAATTGGACTATGTTGTGTATCAACATGCTAAGCTCCATTAAAAAATGAGATTTTGATGTCATCTGTTGCATTGGCTCATGAAGTAAGTGTACGCACACTTTTAGCGCCAAATCTTTAAACTTAAGCCTTATTATTAAATAAAAATATAGACGCTATCGGTAGGGGCACGCCGTAGGATAGTGGTCAAGGCACTGAGCTACAAGCTGGAGGGTCAAGGGTTCAAGTCCCGTTGGGGTCAGGATTTTTAAACTGACCCAAATCCTCTGGCGGCACTATGGCACTGGGGTCGACTCAGCCTCTAACGGAAATGAGTACCAGACGCTTGTTCTGGGGTAAAGGCGGCCGTCACGCAGGCCGACAACCCGGCTGATATAAAGTGTCGATTGTCTAGAAAAAGTGGGAGCCTTAACCTACTACTACCCCAAGGGCCTCCGGGCCTGTTTGGGGATCACTTCTTTAGACGCTATCGGTCCTGTCAGATTCTATTTTTGCAATAAACGGCTATAAAACCAGATCTTCATAAATGTTAATCTAAATTTTACATCATGCAGCTAAGCGCCAAATGTTCCCGCTCTTAGATTGTTGATGTGCATAACTGTCAAACAAGGAAAATAACTTCCAGTACCCAGTATTGTTAGGTTGGCGCTACAATAAATAGTGAAGATTGACTTGTACTTTAAACATTTTTTTCTCGAAACTTTGGCGCACAGTTGGTTGATGCATAACGCCATCCAATTATGTGAAAACAGAGTCGTTAGATTACACAGAACACAATTTTCAGCTGTAAATTCTCAAAGTAGAAAGAACATTTGACGACACTAAACAAATTTAGAAGAAAAAATAAAGTTCTTTGCTCGATGAGAAACCAAGAGCAACAAAACGTGTGCTGACTGTGGACAAATTAGACAAAATATGAGAAAGATTAGAAAATACGCCAACAAAATTTCTAAGGTGACTTTGCAAATAAACTGGTATTTGAAAAGCAACGCATGGCGAGGTACCGAAACTGTTACATATTAAACCTTACAGAATAACAATAGTACACGATCTTCGATCATGTGATTCTGATATACGATTTTCCATTTGTTGGAACACTTAAAAAATGAAGTGTACGCAAGAAACTCCTACACTGAAAGATTATATCAGGACAGAAATAAATTTAATGGCAGAACAGCAACTAATACGTGTGAATCAATGTTTCCTATCACGGTGCCGAAATGTGTGGATGTAGGAGGAGAACATTTCCAACATCTTCTATCATAAGGTACGTACTTATCTTCACTCCTTATTATCATGCACCAGCAAAGAGATAAGTGCTGTGCAGTTGATATGTCTTGCCGGCGCGAGTTGATGATTTACTGCCTGCAGTCATTTTTCCCGCTAGCGGGGCCGCAGGTTGAGTGAGACGCATTGCATATCAATGGCTAAACTTTACTACATGTGGCATGACTTTTTAAATTACTACATAAACTGTCAATTTTCATTCTTAGGCTTTGATTTTAAAATTATTTCCCACCATTTACAATTATTTTTGCATGTTTTCTAACGAATATTTGAATATATTTTTCACGATATTGAACTACATGAAGACATGACAGCCATATTGATTTTAACGAACATTCTGTGTTCCAGTGCAGCCAACATAGAATCTATACTAATTTTAACTCCAAGCGCCACAGGTCTTGCCCTACCAGACGGATGCCGGTCTCACATCCATATCGTGTTAATTGCAAGAAGCGCCAACGGATCATCCAGCCAGTGTTTGGGTGATGTGTGGTCAGCATGTCGGGTTCTCCAGCCGTTATAGCTGTTCTTCTCAATCTGGAGTCGCTACTTATTATAGCTACCCAAATGCCTCACGATGCTGGGTGGGCACCCGTCCCATACTGGCCGAAATTCCATGAGAAAATTTCTTTCCCTCACGTGGACTCGAACTAGCGCAAGTCCCGTAACTCTGCGCCAATGCGTCTTGCCTTAAGGTGAGACGGTAGACCCTATCTCATCAATGTTAAAACATTTGCATTTGAGACCCATTTTCTCAGGAACTACCAAATGGATTTTAATGAAATTTTTACAGCATATTAAATAAGGTTTGTAAAGACCACTGAACCTCAGTCAAACTTTTGTCTAAATATTCATGTTCTATTATAGTTTTTTTTTTGCCACAAGTTTCTTTTTTTATTTAAAAATACTTTTAAAAATCATAAGTGAAGATTTATAGAAGAGATAATCATGATTGTGGTTTCATATCTCTAGCATAACTAGGTTTACTACCTGTAAAATTTTCATGTAAATATCTCTAATAATGGGGCAAATGTTCGAAAATTTTCACTTTCGAAAAAACAAGGTTTAAAGTATTACAGTCTGACAGCTGTCAAGTTAAAAAAATGATTAACACACTTATAATTGGCGTTCGTCCCGCGCCGTAGCCGAGTGGTTAAGGTAGGAAGCCTTGGCGCAGAGCTACGGGACTTGCGCTGGTTCGAGTCTCCATGGGGGAAGAAATTTTCTCATGGTATTTCGGCCAGTATGGGACCGGTGTCCACCTAGCATCGTGAGGCATTTGGGTAGCTACAATAAGTAGCGGCTCCAGGTTGAGGAAACCAGCTATAACGGCTGGGGGACTCGACATGCTGACCACATGTCACCCCTAAACTGGCTGATGATCATCTACCTCTGTGATTGACACATATGGATGTGAGGGGCTAGCAGCCGGCTGGTAGGCTAAGGGCCTTCTAAGCCTGTCGCGCCAGGAGTTTTTTTTATAATTGGCGTTCAGTTAAAAATAGTATACAGAAATGTTCAGAAAAGAACAGACTATTTAATTACTAAAAAACAATTTTTGTTTCAAATTTTGGCCTACCGTATAATTATATTACAGTCTGACAGCTGTCAAGTTAAAAAACATTAATTAACACAGTTATAATTGGCGTTCAGTAAAAAAAAATAATATACAGAAATGTTCAGAAAAGAACAGACTATTTAATTATGAATTTTTTTTTCAAATTTTGTTCTACCGTCTTACCTTAACCACTCGGCTACGTGCTAACTTACACGAAATAAAAAACAGCGTGCATTTTTTCACAGGTTAGAGTACTTTTAAATTGCGTTAGGCCAGCTTTTAAGTTGGTCATTCACAGATTAGATTACTTAAATTGAGTTAGGTTAGCTTTTAGGTTCGTTGGCAACGCGAGTTCAAATATCGCGTATATGTTGGCTGCATCCCATGATTCCATAGTGTAAAAAACCTCTTCGCATCTGTTGGCATGCGCATGGTGTATGATCGGAAATTAGAAACAATTTTCGCGTCACATGTTGTAAAGTATTTCCACAATAAGGTTGTTTTTATTCCCAAATTTTCGTATGAAAATGATATATGAATGGCGATTCCACTGGTATTTGACGTCAGCGTTGGCGTTTTCTATGCGAATGGCGTTTAAACATTTGTGTGGAAAATCGATCTCCGCCATATCTGAACCCACGGTCTCTCATATAAGAGTTCACACGCTATCAATAATTCATCGCGTTCATTGACATTTGACTAGAGGTAGAATGATTTGCATTCGACGCACTTGCAACAAAACCGATTACACAGGTCAACATGATTTTTGTCTCATGAGTACCAATAGTTGCACTTAATGCAGTGTTTTATCGTGTTTTCAAATATGTATTCGGAATTTCTCCATCACCCACAGTTTTTTTATTTCAATTTCAATTAATTGATTTGAATAATTATTTTTTTAATAAACCTAGATTTCTTTCCGGAAAATCTTGGCGCAGTGAGCGGTGAGTACGCGGAACACTTTCATCAGAAGATTTAAGCTATGGAAAAGAGATATCAAGGCTAATGGAATCCTAATATGCTGGCCGATTATTGTTGGAACATCAAGATGGATGCTCCATAGGCAAAATATAGCAGAAAATTGTCATTTCTTACTTTCTATGTGAGTCCGAATGTTTGAATATTGTGCAGTTACGAATGTAGAAAATATTGAAGTGTTTGAAATCATAAATGCCTGTCTCTCGAAAACCTTGCGTGATGGAGAAAACCGATATCATATTTGAATTCAGGAGAAAAAATACTGTCAGAATCACATATTTTCCTTTCTGAGACAAAAAAAGAAGAGTTTATTTTTTGTTGCTCAGTATAATTTTTCCAGCACATCTTTAGTAATATGTATATAGGTGACTTATGTCAGGTGACATTGCACATGGTGCAAGGGGGAAAAATCATCAGATTTGTTGAAACTGGGGTTTGAATACGGGACCTTCAGGATATAATCTCAAACACTACTGCTTAAATAACAATGGAGATCACTTTGAACAATTTCGGTAGTTTTTTGTATAGGCCTAGATGTAAGCTACAGAAAATAATATATTTGCATTTTCGCTTAACTGACTTACACTGCATCCTGTATTATATATATAGAACCTTCTAGGTCTGTCACGCTTGGAGTTATATATATATATATATATATATATATATATAATATTATATATATATATGGCCTCACATCCACATGTGTTAATCACAGAGGTTGACGATCATCTAGCCAGTGTAGGGGGTGACATGTCAGCATGTCGGATCCCCCAGCCGTTATAGCTGGTATTCTCAGCCTGGAGTCGCTACTTACTGTAGCTACCCAAATGGCTCACGATGCTGGTGGGCACCGGTCCCATACTGGCCGAAATTCCATGAGAAAAATTTCTTCCCCCATGGAGACTCGAACCAGCGCAAGTCCCGTAGCTCTGCGCCAAGGCTTCTTACATATATATATATATATATATATACACACACACACACACACCAACAGTGTCATAGAGAAAATTTAACTCTAGTTGTACTTCTACATCGAATATCTCGCTATTCCTCATCTTTCTTCTTTTCAGCTAATCGACTCTGGAATTCCCTCCCGTCTTATATCATGGACTGCCCGACTCAAAAACAGTTAAAATAAAGGTCATACATTTTTTCTTTAGACAATTTTTTTTCAATACCCCAGGTTGTCGTTTCGACATTTCTGGTGTTCTCCCCTGGCACGGCATACTCGTTACTTCTGAAGTTGGAGCGCATGGAAGGCGGGCTTACGCTGCCCCGATGATATGAGAGCCGATGATGATGGCAATGATGCGCCAGGAGAGGTCTTAAACTAAACTTAATCTAATTAGACAAATATATTGATGATAATGATGGTCAGATGGTGTTTGGGGACCGTTTGGGCCTTAAAGTTTCCTGACATTTATCTTACAGGTGAAGAAAACCCCGATAAAAACCTCACCCAGAAAAACTGTCCCGACCAGGGATCGAACCCGGGCCCGCTGCGTGACAAGGCAGCACGCTACCTCGAGACCACAGCGGTGGATTTATGAATATATATTCATACTTATATCCGCGAAAATCTGCAATATATATATATATATATATATATATATATATATATATATATATTTTTTTTTTTTTGACATTTGGCAATGAAGGCAAATATGATATAGGGTATTTCAGAATAAGTATTACAGATTTCAAGGGGTTGTAGAAGGGACTTAGTAGATAAAGTTTTGATAAAGGAACCCATGTCCGGAAACGTACCAGTTCGATGTAAAATAAGTTTGAAGATCGAAAACACAATGAGCCGATATTGTGTGTCTTGTGATTCTACAGACATTAGGGGTTGTACTACATCTACCGGGTCGGAGGAAGATCTTGTACGAATTCTGGCGGCCAGCAGAAATTATTGAGCACACACCAGGTTCTTGTGGGGCATGTGTATGAAAACATGCGTCGCAGGTACCACTTTGATTCACAGAACAATAGGGTCACCACGTGGTAACCACAACGCCTAGAAGTCTGTAATATTTATTCTGAAACATGAAGAACACACGATATCAACCAATTGTGTTATCTTCAAACCTATTTTACATCAAAATGGCACGTTTCCGGACATGGGTTCCTTATTAAAACTTTATCTACTAAGTTCCCTCTACAACCCTAGAAGTCTGTAATACTTATTATGTAACACTCTGTATATAATCCCAGATCAGGCTAATTTTTTTCGTGACACACACACACACACACACACACACACACACACACACACACACACACACACACACACACACACACACACACACACACACACACATGATCTATACTGCAAATATGTATTTGTATATTTGTGTTGGTTGAATCGAAGAGAAGCCCTTATGACCTTAACTCTGCCAGAATAAATAAAACTATTATTAATCAATTGGGTTGGTGTTTACTTGATGAAAATGCATATTCATTAATTAAATAAAAATAGAACTTAGTTTTATTTGATTTCCGTATTTATTAAGATATAATTCAGTGACAGTTGTTTCGGAACACTGTACCTTCTTCAGACATGTTAACAAATTATTTATTATTATTATTATTATTATTATTATTATTGTTGTTGTTGTTGTTATAGAACACACGCTCCAGCGATAATGTAGTATTTTTAGATTATTTTTATGTTAACTTTTCATTCAATTTCCAAGCATTTTCTGTATTTTTTTTTTATGGAAAAGTTCACATATATACATTGCGGAGATACTGACATACAGCTATAATAATTTTAGCGCTTTTTGTTTTATTTTATTTTAATTTATGTACACTGATACGTGACATAGAATCTCCCAGTAATTAAATTTTTTTATGTTATTTTAATTGATGTAAAATGCTACATGATTGCAACACATGGATGTATTTTCCCAGGGAAAATGAAGGCGCCCTATTCAAACTTTCTGGTATTGATCGCATGCTATTGGATTGCATAGTCGAGCCGAACGGTACTGCGCAGGCGCCACTTGTGTTGTCAAGGGTGAAGTTTAGAGATATTGGGAGTGTATCAGTGCACTTGGAATATATCGCATTATCACTCGCTTTTTACATAAGTTGTGTAGTGTAGCTTTTATGTGTTGCTGTTCTTAATACTCATAAATATGGAGAAGGTAAGTAAACAAATCATTTTGCAAACGTATTTACGTTCATAATGAGAACGTTACGTAGCTCTTTGCTTTGGGAGACCAGAAATTCCTTTACAAAAAACGAATTTACGACAATTGTGAGGATAGCTACCGATTTTAACCTCCTCATTCCCAAGAAAACATCGTCCTAAGTATAAAATTATTTCGATATTGAGATATATTTTTGTCAATTTGAAATATTTAACCTATACGGACAATAATTACGAAGAGGATGAGATAACAGAGAGAAATTAAACGTAGGCTCAATTCTGGAAATGCATGCTATTATGTATTACAGGGATTCTTGTCCCAACCTCTCTCAAAATATGTTAAACTGAAAAAATATAAAACTGTTATTTTCCCAGTTGTTCATGAAGTTGTATAATGTTTTTATGCGTTGCTGATTCTTATAATCTTAAATATGGAGAAGGTAAGTAAACAAATCATTTCGCAAACATATTTACGCTCTTAATATAAATGTTACGTAGCTCTGTGCATTGGGCGACCAGAAATTCCTTTACAAATTACGAATATACGGTAGTTTGTGTGCAAAGCTACCGCTTTTGACCTCAATCCAAAACATTTGCTGCAGTATACATGAAAATTTTAATTTTGTACATGATTAAAAAGAATCGTCCCAAAAAATCGATAATGAGATATTTTTTGTCAATCGAAATGAACAGTTAATGACAAATGAGGGAGATTTTGAAGAAGTGTCTGAATTCAAATAATCAGGAACAATAATTACAAACAAGAATGAGATGCATAAAGAAATTAAACATGGGCTAAATTCTGGAAATGCGTGCTACTATGTATTATAGGGACTCTTGTCGTCCCAACTTCTTTAAAAAAAAGTTAAACTGAAAATATATAAAACTGTTATTCTGTCAGTTATATTACATGGATGCGAAACATGAATTATTACTTTAAGGAAGGAAAAGGGATTAGGAATAAATGAGAATAAAGTTATCTGGAAAAAAAAAATGAATTAAAGAGAGATTAACAGGCGAATGCAGAAGACTACACAATAGTGAGCTATATCTTTATTGGAAACCAGATAAAATAAGAACGATTAAGTCTCGTAGACTGCGATTGGCAGGACATGTGAGATGAATAGGAAATGAAAAAGCTGCATGGAGGCTTCTTGTAGGAAAATCAGTGGGAAAATGCCCAGTTGGTAGACCAAGAATGAGGTGGGAATGAATCGCTGCGTCCGAACGAAGTCTTGTGACGTGAGATCGTTAGCTAATCTTTAGACGTCACTGTACTGAATAGTCTGATATTTATCTCCAACCGGTGAAAACATAACAGCGTTTTGCGACTCCGGTCGGTAATCAAAATGTGAAAGAGCTGTACGTTTGTTTTTCTATTGTTTTACAAACAATTAGTGTGCGCTGCTATTCCTAAATAAATGGAATGTGTTTTTAAGTTTAGTTGAATAAGTAAATAGAAAAATATGTATATATTTATATCGTAATTAGTCCACCGCTGTGGTCTTCATGTAGCGTGCTGCCTTGTCACGCAACGGGCCCGAATTCCATTCCCGGTCAGGACGGACTCATTGGTGAGTTTTTTTGGAGTTTTCCCTGACCTGTAAGACAAATGTCCGGAAGCTTAGGGCCCAACGGTCCCCGAAAATTATCCAACCATCATCATTATCATCATCATCATCATTCATTCAACCTGGCTTGGAAAGCAACGGGAAGCTACCACACCTATAATTCCCTAGTAAAGCTTTCAAAGCATAGCATGAAAATGCTATGATTACAGGTATGGACCTCCTGTCCGGGCAGAACACCTGTAGATAGGTAAAGAAATAAAATTCCGCGTGCGCTGATAACTTCTACATACATTAAATGTGTTTTTTATGTTTAGTTGAACAAGTAAAAATTAGAAATATTTAAATACCTTTTATCGTAATTATGTTTAGATAGTTAACCTGCGATAATTTCTTGCCGTTGCCCTGGGAAATCTAGTCAATCCCGATCTTCATGACACCAATTAGCTGAAAGAGAAAAATGTTATTGTGAGTTAATCCGTAAAGATATAACCTATGCTGTCGTGGACTTTGGTTTTATATATTTTTTTTAGATATTCAAATCTGTGTATAATAATTTGGTGTAGGATATGTTATGGCTTAGGAAGCGTAAGCCATTTAAGCGTCCAAAAAGCGACTTTTTATTAATGCACAAAAACACTTTTTTCAAACTCCGGTCCGGTAATGTGTTATATACGTACGTTAATTGTTCTAGAAAAATTCTCTAAATGATGGTAAAAACCCTATTCAAATCGATCAAGTAGTTTTTGAGTTCATAAAGGACAGACAGGCAGACACACTCATTTTATATATAAAGATATTACATTTAATCAATATATCTTATAGGATGCATTGCCAATTCAAGGGTTATAAGGGGGATCCGCTATTGTATAAGCCCCTTTAAGAGCCATTTTTAAAAAACAACACTTACCTTATCCATTTTTTTCATTTCATTTCATTCCATTCATCAGTCCCCGTGATGGTGCGTCGGTCGGCACCCTTGTCATTCACAGACCTCTATATAAGGGGCTTCATCTCATCCCTTGACCCGATCCCCCCGAGTTGGACACGAGTTGAGGATATATATATATATATATATATATTTTTTTTTCCAAATTCCCCAGGTTTGTCTTTCGACATTCCTAGTTTCTCTCCTGGCATGGCGTACTTGTAACCCACTTCTGAGGTTGGGGCGCCGATGATATGATAGGTGATGATGATGATAATGGTGCTCCAGGAGAGTCCCTAATCTTAAGCTTAACCTAAGATGAATATGAATGATGATGATTGATGATAGCATTTTCATGCTATGCTTTACAGCTTTACCAGGGAATTGTAGGTGTGGGTAGCTTCCCGTTGCTTTCCACACCGGTGAAGGATGATGATGGTGATGATGATAATGATAAAGATGATGATGGCCATATTATTTCGGGGACAGTTTGGGCCTTAAAGTTTTCCTGACATTTGTCTTACAGGTGAGGAAAAAACCCCGATAAAAACCTCACCCAGAAAAACTCTCCCGACCGGGGATCGAACCCGGGCCCGCTGCGTGACAAGGCAGCACGCTACCCCGAGACCACAGCGTTGTATATATATTAATAATGTTGAAAGTTATCCGAACGAAATTCAATGTGTCCAATAACATACGCGCTAGAGAAAAAAGGACAAATGCAGTATAAGGTTGTTGTAATAATTTAGTTAGCTTTTTAAATTACATACCCATGTGAAATGAAACTCAAATATTAGCATAATACCTTATACGTAGGAAGTGGGACTATTTGCGCTTTGTATTGACTTGTAAGGAATTAAATCGTTCACTAGAGTTATTTATGTAGTTCATAAGTGGTATCTTTCTATATACAGTCATCTGAACTATGGAATTTTATTGTGGGACAACCAACTTTATTCGAAAAAAAAACAACTTTTTATTTTACAGAAAAGAGCAATTAGAATAATTCGTAGAAAACGTAATAGAAATCACTGTAAACCACTTTAGGAATTGTTACTCTGGCGTCCATTTACGTCCTTAGTTGCTCAATTTATATAAAAAAAGAATTTACACAAATATACGTGCTGTATATCTCTTCACAGCTATCATATGAGGAATAATAAACACCACACACACATACACATATATTTAAATAAATGTAAATTTAATAAAACTCAAAATAGTTACGAGGTGGTATCCATGAATATGTTCAATACTCTTCCAGATGGGGTCAGGATTTTTAAACTGACCCAAACCTTCTGGCGGAACTATGGCCCTGGGGTCGAACTCATACTCTAACTGAAATGAGTACGGCACGCTGGTTCAGGGAGTAAAGGCGACCGTCACGCAGGTTTGACAACCCGGCTGACATAAAGTGCCGATCGTCTAGAAAAAGTGGGAGCCTTAACCTCCTACTACCCCAAAGGCCTCTAAGGTCTGTAGTGTGATCACTTCTCCTTTCAGGAACAATAATTACAAGTAGGAATGAGATGCACAAAGAAATTAAACATATGCTAAATTCTACAAATGCTTGGTATTATGTATTACAGGGACTCTTGTCGTCCCAACTTCCTCAAAAAACGTTAAACTGGAAATATATAAACTATTATTCTCCCAGTTTATATTATATGGACGTGAAACATAGACTCTTACTTTAAGGGAGGAAAGGAGATTACAAGTATTTGAGAATAAAGTTATCTGGAAACTTTTTAGACCAATGGGAGATGAGCAGACAAGCGAATGGAGTTGACTGTGTAACAGTGGGCTACATGATCTTTATAGGAAACCACATACAAAAATAACAGTTAAGTCTCGTAGACTGCGATGTGCAGGAGATTTGGAACGAATTGGGAATGAAAACCAGAGGAAACGTCCAGTTGGTAGACCAAGAATAAGGTGTGAGAATAACATTATCCACGACTTGACGGAAGTAGATTATACAGGAGATGATTGGAAAACTTTAGCTCAGGATAGGGATGTGTGGAGAACTTATGTCCGTGCGGCCATGAACCTACGGGTTCAATAGTGCCAGTGAGTTAGTTACCTGAAAAATGTTTGCCTACACGCACCCACTCCTTAAGCTACGTACAAGGGAAGTACTTATGATGGACCAGTTGGATTGTAACAAAAGTTGGAGGATATGTTGAATGAAGGATACTAAACACCGTGATATTAGTCATTTCATTGCAAATTCAATAGTATGCATAATATTTAATAGGAAATAAGGAGCAAGAAAAAATAAATAAAGGCTTGACATCGGTACATGACTGAATAAATAAGTAAAACATTCGGAAAAAATAAAAAAAATAAAAATAGAAGGTGATAGTGTGGTGAACGAGGGAAGAACATAAACGGGACAGGGAGAGATAGAGATAAACTAACGAAATAAATATTGCAACGGAACGGCATGGTTACTTGAAGAGCAGCGCACCGGAATCTGAATGTTTTTTTCACTCCTGCAGTCGGGTATTTGTACAATATATACGAATTGTTTCTATTTAAACATAAAAAAACTCAACAATTGAAAGTACAATAGAATATTTGCTTTATTATTAATTAATTAGCATATTTAACTCGTGCCACAAATGCTAGTCAAGGACCAATCACGTTTCAATGAATTTTGTTTTACACCCAATGACAGTCATGTTTCACCTCGCCCTTTATCGATTTCTCTTTATCAGCTCCTGCTTTTGTGATAAAGAAAGCTCCTCCTTTTTAATGTTCTGAACATGACAGAACATATTTCTCCTTTCTCCAACAAAAAAGAGATAAAAATCACTTTAAAAAATAAGCAAATAATGAACAGATACCTTGATTTTACTGAGTTGTTTACTAAAAAGATAAATGAATAACCCGTAATGTTGATTATGATATATAGTTTGATGTGTTTTATTATTTCTCCACTTGGGTACATTCTTACAATTTTTCAATAAATAATATGATCTAGTTGCAGTGAATGAACATAACCTCACATTTTTGATTTGTTTTCAAACATCGCCGTTTACATTAAATACATAAATATTTCAAAATAACTATAATTGAACAATGATTTGTGAGTAAACAGCTTAATTCTATTCGTTAAATAGTCCTAACAAATGCCACTCTTGATTTCCAAATTCTCTAGATAAATTCACTCCTCACTTCGTGAGTCGTGAATTTATCGATAATTTGGAAATCACTCGTGGCATTACTTATGAAAATTATATACTTTTTTAGGACATAACAGTATATTTACACGTACATGTGTATTTACACGTAAATGTGTACAATTACAGATAATAGTCTTGTGAGTCCATACAATATTTCATTAATGGAATAAAATGGGCATAATAAATCCATTTTACGTCTTACCTACGTTAGAATCTATAGTTCAGAAAACATTTTAAATACACGAAGGACCTGAATTGGAAGATGACCAGTTTGCGTATTTTCTGGCAGAAATTATAGAACAAAAATATTGGAATGAGTTAGAGGACGTTAGTGAAAATACTTTAGATTTCGAAGACTATGCCACTTGCAGTCAGAATCTCACACAGGCTGGATGTACTGAAGACTTTGAAATTGCAAACGAATCCAGTGAGGAACGTGACAGTTCAAGTAGCTTTGAACCGCCTTCTGTTAAAAAAACTAACCGCCCTAACGCACTGTCTGTCTATTCTGAAGAAACTTTGGAAAACATTTATGAATATAGGATGTCAGGGAAACCTGGCCCGAAGTCCTATACACAAATAATGAAAAATGGCCATAATTAATTAATAACTGAAATGTAAGAACAGTTATACCTCTCTTTTCAAGAACCTACTGGAAACAAATTTGGGCCCAAAGTTCAGAAGAAGATAGAACAGAATACACCTCCAAATGTGTATGTCGACTATAGTGCCAATGAAAAAATGACAAAAAGAACATTTGAAAACATTCTTAAAACATGTGTTTAGTGAAAATATTGAAATGGAATCACTTTTAATATGCGATGCGATTCGTGGTCCGGGCATATGGACGAACAATTGCTACAGGACTGCTTACCCTATAAAAATGTAAGGCTGAATTTATTCCTGCAGGAGTCACTAAAAATATACAACCACTTGATGTTTTTTTCCCCGCCAATATATGATCTATGTGCACGACTTGAAGCATATGTGCGTCTAAAATCAGATGGTGACGTGAAAATGTCTGATAGATTCTTTATTATAAAACTGCATTTCCTTGTATATAATCAACTGTCAGCAGAAATTTACAAAGATAAGAGTATTTATGCTTGGAAAACGTCTGGCTATAACGTGGACCAAAGTGTAACGAGCTTCACAAATGTTATTGAAAATGCATTTGACATTGGTTTTAGTGAATGTGCCACAAATAACTGCTCCAGGATTGCCATCATCAGATGCTCATGGTGTTCGCAAAAACTTTGTTACAACCATTTCATCGAAGACCCTCATTATCACCACTGATGTTATGGTAAATGATATTTGTTTTTGTTACTCCAGTACACGAAATTATAACCGATTCTGAATTTCAAGTAAAAAAACTTATACTATCGGTATAAAGTAATCAAAAATAGTTATTAATTTTGAGAAGGAGGGAAAATAATATTTACATTATTCGCACCGCTAGCAGCACTTGTGCTTGAAACCAGCTGCAATGAGCAACCGTGCCGTTACGAATCGGTTAATGAGACGCGATTGAAATTTAATGACAAATAACACGAGTTTTATTAAATTTGCAGCAAAATGACTAACGTCATCATATTTAATGCCAATTAATTAACATATCCTCCAATTTTTGTTACAATCCAACTGGTCCAACATAAGTAGTTCCTTGTTAGACACTCTTCTTCTTCCTTTCCAGGATTAGGTCAATGTGACCTGTTCCGGTCTCAAGTCCATCGTTTCCTTGGCCATCCCAAAGATATTTTCACATGTGGTTTGTAGGTGTTGATCTTTTTGGGTAATCTTGTATTGTCCATTCTGTCTAAATGTTCTTTCCATTGGTATTTGTGCTCTTCTAGTTTATCAACTATTGAAAATATCTCCAGTTCATTTCTTATTGATTCATTGTGTAATCTATCCATGCGTGTACACCCTTTTACAGATCTTAAAAATTTCATTTCAGTGGCTTGAATGTGTGAGATATATTTTTTGTAAGTATCCAAGATTCAGATCCATATAAAAGAACAGGAACAGCCATAATTTTATAAAACCTGAGCTGAGTTTCTCTTCGAGTCTTTAGGAGGGTTCTTCTTATGGTGCCACACATCATTTGAGATCGGTTTAATTTATTATGTATATCCCAATCGTACTATATGTTATATCTGAACCAAGATAGTTAAAGTGTGCTATCTGTTCTATTATTTCATTATTGATCACTATTTTTGCTCTGACTGGCACTTTACCCTGAAAAGCCATAATTTTAGTTTTTGAAGTTGAGGCTTTGAGATTATAATAGTCCTAATTCATTCAACATGTAAATGACTCTTTGTAAATCATCCTCTGACTTCTGTATAATTACCAGATCGTCTGCATACATTAAAATATTCATATACATTTCCTTATTAATTTGTATTCCTATTGGACTTGATTTTTTCCATTTTCGTATAACATCGTCAAAATATATATTACACAATGTAGGCGATAATGCACAACCTTGTCGAACTGCTTGATTTATTAAAACTTCTTCTCTGGAATAATTATCTAAATTAAGGATAATTTTCGTGCCATTATAAAGACTTTTTATTCCTTCTATAAGTTGAGCCGGGTACCCTCTTGCCTTCATTATTTCCCACAATTTTCTTCTTATCACCTTACGAAATGTTTTTTTTCAAGATCAACGAAAGCTAAATATGTGGGTAAATTGAATTCTCGTCTCTTTTCTATTATCTGTCTCATAGTGAATATATTGACAGAGGAGGACCTTCCTTGTCTAAAACCGTTCTGTTCTTCTAAAAGCAATGCATCTGCTATTGGTTTTAATCTATTAAGTAATATCCCTGCATATATTTTATATGCAGAGTTCAAAATACTGATTCCTCTATAATTACTTGTTTTATTTCTGTCTCCTTTTCTAAAAATTGATATAACATTTGCAATGAGCCATGTTTTGAGAATTTCTTTGTTTATCCAACACGTATTAAAGATGTGTAATAAAAAATAATAATCTTAATTTTAATAACAAACCTCCGTATTTCAAAAGTTCTGAATTTATGTTATCAGGCCAGGTGATTTTCTGCATTTCAATTTTCTAATTCATCCAATGTGATTAAATCGCATCCTTCAAAATGTATTATTTACTGGAGTGTGAGATTGTTCATTCTCATTAAACCACAACTTTTTATAATGTTCAACCCATACTTTTGGTTCAGTAACATTTATATTGGCTGTTAGACACAGTCAAATAATAACTTTTTAGGAATTTCGAATTGCAGCAGAAAAGTATGAAACTTTACCCTATTAATAGAATAATGTTTGTAGTGTTGCATATACTTGATTTTTTAGATAACTGAAGCTATGTTGCCACTGAGATACTGTAATAGATAATTGTAGCAGCAATTAGTGAGTAGGTTCAAACCGAGAAATTCCTTCACATCACGGTCCTAATCTTCGTTAAAGCATTAATTTCCTTTCATTGTTAATTAATTCATTAGCAAAATACGTAAATAAATATAAATTTTTAATTAATATCACGAGAAAATTATTACACATTTTACGAAACCAAATTATAATTTGCTTTCTAATTAACTCTGGTATTCCTACAGTAAGCTTCCATGCCCTTATTTCATTCCCAATGCGTGCCGCATGTCCTGCCCATCGTAGTCTACGTGACTTAACTCTTATTGTTTTCATGGTTTTCTGTAACGATCATGTAAAAATATCATGTGCTGGAGTTCGGAATTCCTAAAAAGTTAGACTCATACGAATGTGTGTCTAAATGGCACAACGAGTAGGGTGCGTGTAGGCAAACGTTTTCAGATACTTTTGAAATTCATAATGGGTTAAAGCAAGGAGATGCATTATCTCCTCTACTATTCAATTTTGTACTACAACATGCCATCAAATATTCAGATGATGAAGATGGTCTACAACTCAGTGGTGTTAATAAGCTGTTAGTTTATGCAGATGAAGTAGTATTATTAGGCGATGGTGAGGAAATACTAAGGACCGACATCACATTCTATTGAGCAACTCAAAGAAATTGGGGCTGGAAGTAAGCATCAATAAAACTAAATATATGTTCACAGCTAGAAATACATTATATAATGGAAATATACAGTTAATGACTGAGCTACAAGCCGGAGGGTCGAGGGTTCAAGTCCCGTTGGGGTCAGGATTTTTAAACTGACCCAAACCCTCTGGTGGCACTATGGCCCCTGGGGTCGATTCAGCCTCTAACGGAAATGAGTACCACGACGCTTGTTCTGGGGTAAAGGCGGCCGTCACGCAGGGCTGACAACCCGGCTGACATAAAAGTTGCCGATTGTCTAGAAAAGTGGGAGCCTTAACCTCCTACTACCCCAAGGCCTCCTGAGGCCTGTAGTGGGATCACTTTACTTTACTTATACAGTTAATGAACAAAAGGTGGGAATTTTGTAGAAATTACTGTATTCAAATACGTAGGATAATAATTACAAACAGAAATGAGATGCACAAAAGAAATTAAACTTAGGCTCAATTCTGGAAATGCATGCTATTATGTTTTACAGGGACTCTTGTACTAACTTCTCTAAAAAAAATAAACTGAAAATATATAAAACTGTTATCTTTCTAGTTATATTGTATGGATGCGAAACATTGACTTTCACTTTAAGGGTGGAGAAAAGATTGAGTATTTGAGAACATTTTTGGACCAAAAAAGAGATGAGAGACAGGCAAATGGAGAAGACTGCATAACAGCGAGCTACATAGTCTTTATATGAAACCTGATATAACAAAAACACTTAAGGCTCGGAAACTGCGATGGGCAGGACATGTGCCACGAATGGGGAATTAAATAGGGGCATGGAAACTTAGGTAAGATCAAAGTGACAACGCCCTATAGGTAGCCAAGAAGAGGTGAGAGAATAACTTTAATTATAAATTTGAGGGAGATAATTTAGACAGAGGATGATTGGAAAACTGAATAAAACTTCTGTGCAAAATTTATCGACCGTTGTCTATTCAAGTAATACCTTAGTTGCCCGCTAGGTGTCTAATTGAGACAATATGCCGACCCAATATCACTCGTTGGTGTCTATTAGTAAACAAGCGTAACTAAATTGGCTTTGTTAAAATACTCCCGCCAGGGAGCACCCTAATCCGCATAGGACAAGTGCGGAGTATGGATAGATACAGATTATTATTATTATTATTATTATTATTATTATTATCATTATTATTATTATTATTATTATTATTATTATTATCAGAACAAGTATCACATTTCCAATATTTAGGATGTGATATAGCCTAACTTATAGAGAAAATAAAGATATAGAAAATAAAGTAAATAAATTTCAGGCTATTTGTGGAACAATAAAAGAACCTTAGGTCGGAAAACAAGGAAAGATACGAAACTAAATTATATAAAACAATGGCTGTTCCTTGTTGTTGTATAGAAGTGAAAATTGGATAATGAAATCAAGGGATAAAAGCAGGATACAGACTGCGGAAATGCTGTTTTTACGTAATGTGAAAGGCTGCACAAGAGCGGATAGAATAAGGAATGAAACCTATACGAGAAGAATTAAATATATAATAAAATTGAAGATAAAATCAGCGAAAATAATAAGAAATGGACAGAACACTTAATGAGAATGAACAAAAAAAGAATACCAAAAGAACCTTCCTGTATAATCCCAGAGGAACAAGAGATGTTGGCCCGACCACGTAGAAGATGGACTCCACTTTTAACTTCACCGGAACAAGCTGCATAGCCTAAACCTTGTAGTAGAAGAAGGATTATTATTATTATTATTATTATTATTATTATTATTATTATTACTATTACTAAACTAATTCACTGGCAAAATCCGGAGATCTATGACGCGGACAGAAGCTCTCCATACATCTCTATCCTGAATTAATGTTTTCCAATCATCCCCTGTATAATCTACTTCCCTCAAATCATAGTTAATGTTATTCTTACACCTCATTCTTGGTCTACCAACTGGGCGTTTTCCCTCTGGTTTACCTACAAGAAGCTGCACCCTTTCATCCCCCCATACGTGCCATATGTCCTGCCCATCGCAGTCTATGAGACTTAACTGTTCTTATTATACCTGGCTTCGTATACATATCATGTATATAATAATAATAATAATAATAATAATAATAATATAATAATAATAATAATAATAATAATAATAATAATAATAATAATAATAATAATGATTATGATGATGACGATAATGATAATAATGATGATAATAATGATGATAATAATGATGATATAATGATAATAATAATAATAAATGATAATAATTATGTGATGATGACGATTAATGATAATAATGATGATACTAATGATGATAATAATAATAATGATGATAATAATAATAATGATAATGATAATAATATAATGATGATGATGATAATAATATGATGATAATAATGATGATGATGATGATATAATAATAATAATAATAATAATGAAAATTTATTGTAAAAAAAGGGATATTCTGATCATTCAATAAAAAGGAATGTTCTGTCAACTCTGCTTAAATAACATGCGTCACGTTTGAATATACACGGGGAGCGTAAAGAAATGTGTTGTCAGTTGAATATGACAGGATATCTGTAAATGTATGTTACATTGGATTAGTAGAAAGCGCAGATTGTATTTTATTTGTATAAACGCCGTTATCTGCATTACAAACATTATTCTGCTCGACGGGGCAAACTGTAGGTTGCAGTTTCACTCGTTTTGCTCTGCTTCTTTTTGCAACAAAAGTTTAAAGGTTAATGAGACGAAGTAATTATCACCATTTTGTGAAACAAAGTTGGTACTATGTTTTATTTGAACAACAAATTAATTAGCGCACGAGATAAAAATCAGACGGTATCGTTTTAAATCTTGCTGGTTCCAGTAATCTTGCCCGCTTTATACAATTCCAGTTGTACTCTAAACAAACTTGCATAAAATATTACTTCGCGGACTCCGTCATTGGGGTAACCGTGGTGATACTTTTACCCGCCATATGACTGAATTATCCACCGCTGTAATCTCGAGGTAGCGTGCTGCCTTTCATGCAGTGGACCCGGGTTCGATTCCAGGTTGGGACAAGCTTCCTGGGTGAGGTTTCTTTCGGTGGTTTTCCTCACCTGTAAGACAAATGTCGGGTAGCTTTGTGGCCCAAAAGGTCCCCGAACATCATCTGGCCATCATCATCATTACCATCATCCCCGGTGTGGAAATCAACTAGAAGGTATCACACCTATAATTCCCTAGTAAATCTGCAAATTATAGCATGGATATGCTATGATTACAGTGAAATACCTGCTCTAGGGCAGAATACTATACCGGCTTCCAATATAAACCCGGACCGGCCTCACGGGGTTTCACCCGTCAGGCAGCGCTCTCTCCTCCTCCGCATTTCACTCTGCCAGCCGCTCGTCCTTGAACTAGTCAGTTTACTATCGTTCGACAAGATGAGACGTCAGCTGACATTAGAGCAGCGCATTTATGTGTGTAAATGTTATTATAAATACGAATCAGCTCGTCGCGTTCGCGAGGAATTTATTCGGAACTTCCCTGGACAATTACCTCCTTCCAGATCGACAATCCACGATCTTGTGACTAAATTTGAGACCACTGGTTCAGTACAAAATAAGAAACACTCGCTCCCCAGATCTAACAGGGCGTGATTTTTATTTGTGGGGTAGCCTGAAAGACAAAGTGTACAAAACAAATCCGCACACATTGGAAGAACTGAAAAACAACATAAGAAATGAAATCAGAAACTTGACAGTGCCCGAACTACAGCGTGTCAATCTAAATGTGTTTACTCGGTATAATGCCTGTTTAACTGCGGGAGGACAACATTTCCAGCATTTTCTATAAGGTAAGAAACAGTTCAAGGACGGGTGGCAGGCAGGGTGAATTGCGGGAGGAAGAGACAGCACTGCGTGCCGGGTGAAACTCCGTAAGGCCGGTCCGGTTTTATATTGGAAGCCCGTTAGATATATGACTGAATTGTGTGCGAAACTGTTATCGATAGAAACATTGTTCTTAAGCAACATCGTTTTTTACAGGAAATAAGACTGAATACGAGGTAATATGGTACCAATAATTAGGAACATTCTCAATTTCTTTTATTTAACAAAAAAATAATACATGGGCCTACCTAATTAGACGTTTATGCTTTTTACACGATGTCGATAGATAGGCCTATCCTTTATTTGCAATTTCATTACTAGCAGAATATTTCTTCTATACTGACTCACCTATAAATCCTGCTGTAATTTTCACCACCTCCTCATTGGCTAACATACAACATTTTTCACCAAACTGTTTAAAAACATTCAAAATAATTTATCTCTGCTTTTCAAATGCTTTATTTTCCAGTGTTTTAAGAATTCCTATAGAAAGCGGCTATTTTGAAACAATAGAAATCTCAATGTATTCTACATTGCGCATGCGTAAGAATATAACAATGTTTATTGAAACTATTAAAATTGTAATTATATATTTTAAGGTTCACCTATATAACTTATACGTGTATAAACATGTGCTACGTAATATATTATTTTATCACATTTATTTCTAGTGTTAGAGATGGAATACGTTTTCTTACACGCTTAAAGGTAAAAACCATTCTTCGACCTTGAAAACGCAGTCAAACTTCCAGTTTGTTTACATCACAACTGGAACTTAGATCCTATGAGGTATAGGTACCAGTTTTCATGAACATGGATTTTAGTTTTTTTTAAGCTCCTTAGCTGTTCTTATCGCATCTTGTTTCCCATTGCGATCATGTAGCTAACTGGTAGGTAAGGAGTTTCCTCCATTCTTCTATCTGTTCAATTCTTTTTTATTCAAACAATTTTCGGAAGAATATTTTGTAGTAATACATGTTTATTTTGTTTCAGGTAAGCCGAACTTACATTTCTACAGAATGTAAGTGAATATTTAATTAATATATTGTGAGTCCAGTGATGGCCGGGTTCGTGGTTATCTTATTTTTAACGCAAATGAGCGCACAGATATTGCTTAAATTCTCACTTAACACTTTATTTCTTTTCACAAATTATCAGTAAACTTTTTAATCACAATTTTCACTTACAATTAATATTCTTTCAATGTCTGGTTAAAACAACAGTTTAGAATAACCACTTTACATTAGTTACACAGAAGGATAGAATACAGACGGCGGAGATGAGGTTCCTAAGACAAGTAAAAGGATGTACAAGACTTGATAGAATAAGAAATGAGGATATAAGAGAAGAATTGAAAGTACAGCCTTTATTGGATAAAGTCACGAATTACAAACAGAAATGGATTGATCACATGGATGGAATGAGTAAGGAGAGATATCCATTGTTAGCAAGAAATTATCAAGCAAGAGAAAGACGTGATGTTGGAAGACCTAGAAGACGGTGGGCTGATGCATTATGAAGTCGGAACGGGCAATTGCCTAATCCCTGGAGCGATGATGATGATGACATTAGTTACACAGGGTGATTCACAATAAGTATTACAGACTTCTGGAGATTGTAGAGGGGACTTAGTAGATAAAGTTTTTATGAGAAAACCATGTCCGGAAATGTATCATTTTGATGTAAATAAGTTTGAAGATCGGAATGCAATGGGCTGATATCGCGTGAATGCATATGATTTAAATATCAAAATATTACCTCAGGGTCCTCATCTAGGGGATATGTGGATGGCGACCACAAGGTGCCCAAGCTGAGCAAAACATTTCTTCCACTTACTTGTGTTTTGTACTCTTTTAACTTTACTATCTAACCTCTCTTGGTTAACTCTTGTTTTTGGACCCCGGCGCTATTAGGGCATCCGAGGGCTAGGGAGTCTTTCCTTTCTTCCATTTCTTCTTTCCTTTATTTTCTTTTCTTCTCCAGAAAAGCCTGACCAGAGGCTATAAGATGGCAGCACCATCACTGGTCTTGCCTTCCTTTGGCCAGCAACCAATCGAAGGGACTATTATTATGCTTTCAAGTCTTATACGAGAATTTCCCGGAAGCCGTCCTATGAAACGCTGGAGGGAAAATTTTCTATAGGATCGTAACAGGCCTTGGCCTAATACTTGGTAGGAAGAAGAAGAATAAAGACATATTCCTAGTAATTGCTTGAATGTTGAATTTTGAAATCCCTCCATGGTATCTTTACCTTGTCGTGGTGGAGTGGCTTGCGCGCTTAAATGATCCCGAGAGCTATGCCGGCGGTAGCATTGCTGCCGATAGGTTACCCCATGCGGGACTGGTCGAAGGTGATAAGCCAGACGAAAAACGTACCTTGGTCGAAAGAGTGACGGTCTTTCACCGTAAAAATACAACCGTCAAAAAATGCGGACATGGGTTCAACTGGGGTAAAATTTTCCGGAGGTCAAATAGTCCCCCATTCGTTTCTCTCCGGGCGGGAACTACTTCAGGGAACACATGCCAAAGGCTCAAACATAGGGACATGTTCCTAGGAACGTGGAATGTTAGAGAATGATTGGAAAGCATTAGCTCAGGATAGGGATGTATGGACAGCTTATGTCTGCGCGGCCATGAACCTACGGGTTCGAGAGTGCCAGTGAGTAAGTAAGTAATTTTATGCATTATTTAGATAACATAAAGAATAATTTAGAAATGGAATTAATTAGTATAAACTATTAAAATCGGGCCACAAACACGGCTTGGTGACCAATTCGCTTATTTTACGCAGTTCCCGGGCGACAAATTTGTTTTAATTTATTTAAACGTTTGGGTGGGTACGAGACAAAGAAGTTGTAGCAGCTCTAAGTATTTAGTCTGAATATGGAATGATAATAGCGATTTTATAAATGTTGACCTTGTAGAGATCGGGGTCAAACCCAGTACCGCACCTCATGACCGAGATTCAATACAACTATCTTCACATCGATACACCGGCTGAGAGATCGATAACCAAGCATTCAATGCGAAATTAACCACAGACTTAATGCATCAAATCAGGTTTTACTGCATTCACGTAAATTTCACAAACACCCCCCCCCCAAAAAAAAAGTACACACACACACACACAGAGTGATTCTGTAAGAGCGTGTAAAAATTAAAACAAGACATGGAGGATGCTCCACTGAACAATTTTCAAGAATAGTACATTACAATGCGAGGTTGGGAAGTGGTTTTTACAGAAGTGAGTAAATTATTAAAAAACCGAGGGATAGCGAGGTTTTTAATTTCGAGATTCTATAACACTCTTCACAAACGTACGCTGTACATTATTTTTTTGCACAATAGTGTTTTAATAATAATAATAATAATAATAATAATAATATAAATAATAATAATAATAATACTTTATTTATTCTGGCAGAGTTAAGGCCATAAGGCCCTCTCTTCCACTCAACCAGCACAAATACAAATAAATATTCGACAAATATAGATATACACTATACTAATTATAAACAGTTAAATATACAATAATGTAGCAATGTAAATGTCATGTACAAACAACATTTTATAGGGTAATAACAATAATGATACGATAATAATAATAATAATAATAATATAATAATATAAATATGATACATTATACGGGAAACACCAATTAATATATATATCTTACACTGGATAATAATGAAGTTGAGTTTAGAGCAAATATAAATTTAGATTTCTTTTAAAAGATGCCAATGTCCGGCAGCCCCTTATTTCTTGTGGTAGGGAATTCCAGTTACGAGAAGTGGAGATGGTATATGGCATGGAGTGATGTGATGTCCTATGTTGCGGTATATTAAGTAAGAAATAAAATAATAATAACGGCAAAATAATAACATATTTGTTGGAAATATGTGCGTTCATTATAAACAACTGACAGACGTTAACAGTCTGGCCAACGTATATATAAAATAATTTAGTTCTAATCAGGCATAACATGGCGGCATATACGAATTTATTATTTTATATTGTTTAAAATAAAGTCCAGTTCATTTAAAATGCAGTGATTTGTTTAGTATAATGCATATTAAACTACTTTTGGATATATTTCTGTATATGCATTGTATGTAGTATACATAAAGAGCAGTGGTTTTACTTTCCGCGCTATTTTGTAATATTACAGTAAAGTTATTTAATTATTTATACGTTGGCAACCTGAAAATTTAGGAAATTGAACTTTCAATCATGGTCGCCATTCCTGTAAATATGACAGAACGCACTATCATAAGTAATGCCACGAGTGATTTCCAAATTATCGATAAATTCACGACTGACGAAGTGAGGAGTGAATTTATCTAGAGAATTTGGAAATCAAGAGTGGCATTTGTTAGGACTATTTAACGAATAAAATTAAGCTGTTTACTCACAAATCATTATTTAACTATATTATTTTAAAATATTTATATATTTAATGTAAACGGGCGATGTTTGAAAACAAATGAGAAACGATATGTACGCTTCTACTGCTTCATTTGTTTATCACCTGCAACCAGATCATACTATTTATTGCCAAAGGAACGCAATATTGTAAGGAGGAGCTTTCTTTAATATGGTAATTATAACACTGATAAATATTTGGTGAAACGCGACTCTGATTGGTTGTAAAACAGAAATCATTGAAACGTGATTGGTCATTGACTCCCATTTGGGGCATGAGTTAGTCATGCAAAAATTGTTCTTAGTTCTTCACTCCTTAAGTAGGTTTATGAGTAGAAACTTCCTTCCCACGAAATTAAAACAAATACTGGTATAGATCCTTGTAATATCGCATTTCGATTACTGCGACATATTACTGAATAATTTGACAACTGATCTAGTATCTGACAGACTACAACGTGCTCATAATGCGTGCATTCGATTTGTATTCAATCTCCGTCGTTATGACCACGTGTCTCCTTGATTGCAGGCCTTATCATGGCTACGCCTAAATGACGGTAGAACTTTACATTCACATATTTTACTATTTGAAATTCTGCACACATATTTACCAAATTATTTATCAACGTGTTTTCAAAATGTATCGAACCATCACAATTTAGGAACAAGATCACAAGACTTTTATTTACTTTCGATACCACAGCACAGGACATGTCTATACTCTGAATCTTGCACAACATCTATGACTAGAGCATGGAACTCACTACTCATCACTATCATTATTTAAATCCAAATTAACTGATATTTTAAGTTCCACACAACGAAAATGCTACCTGCGTAACAACTATATCACTAGCCAACAGTGAAAATGTAAGTGGAACCAAGTAAATGTTTCGTAAGTATATCCAACTTGTTTCTAAGTTTGGGCCCCCTGCACCCCCCTGTGTTAACGCACAGATCTCGAAATCAACTGAAACACACTAAGATGTGCCCGCAATGTGTGTGCAAAAAATCAATATTCCATGTGCAAAAGTAAGGCCAAAGTGATCACGTCGTTACCCCCTATGTCTCGACGCAGAACATATTACTATAAGTAACGTGTTTTACAAAGCATCCACGCTTGAAAATAAATAAATAAATAAATAAATAAACAATAGTTTTAAAAAACTAAAACAACACACTTTATTAGAAAACCGAACTAAAAAATGAAAAATAATTTTTAATTTCCAACATGCTTGAGATAAAATTGAAGTGATCAAAAAAAAAAACATCTCCAACACATCTAGAATAAAACTAGAGTTATCTATAAAAAAATAATTTTACCATGAAAAGCGTGGGGTGCTCTATATCAATTAATATATTTGATAATAAACAGATATTGGTAAAAGTAAAGCCTCGAAGGGTCGGTTTCACCAACAGAGGTAACTGTATTACACCAGTTTAAGCTATGCATTATACGCGGGGAAAACTGACGTAATACAGTTACCTCTGTTGGTGAAATTGACCCTAAGAAGAAAACGTAAAAACCATAAAAAAAACACCCCACGCTTTTGATGGTAAAATTATTTTTTGTAGACTCTAGTTTTATTCTAGATGTGTTGGAGATGATTTTTTTTTTATTGACCACTTTAATTTTATCCCAAGCGTGTTGGAAATTAAAATTATTTTTCATTTTTTAGTTCGGTTTTCTAATAAAGCGTGTTTTGGTTTTTTAAACTATTATTTATTTTTTATTTTTTAGTTTGGTTTTCTAATAAAGCGTGTTGTTTTAGTTTTTAAAAAAATATTATTAATTTTATTAATTTTTAGTTTAATTGCTTGTCATAAACCGGAATCCCATGAAAATTTAAATTGCTTAATACTCTCCAAAAAAAAATTGATTTGAACCAGCGACCTATGGATTACTGAAATTATATACCACTACAGTTCACCGCTCTACCAACTGAGCTCTTACAACGATTAACTAAAAAGTCGATAAGTCCGCTACCAATTATACCGGTTTTTATTTTTTCGATTTTCTGATGATTCTGGCCAGGATTTTAGAAGAAAAATTAAATTATTGTATTGTCATGGGTCCTTTTACAAGTATACAACGTTTCAAGTCGATCCAATGTTTTTAAGTTGGTGAAAATCGTGTTCAAAGATTCCGTTACATAAATAGATGGACAGATACAGGTCAAGCTAATATAAAGCGTGTAAAAAGTAAAAATCTTTACTAGAAAATTTTAAAGCCAATACTTAAATTACTCTCTTTTAGGACTAATGGCAGCTATGGGCATTAACTATAAAAGTGTTGAGTGAAGGTTGTTCATCGACTCCTCCAAAATATTTCTCAAGCGTGTCCTACTGCATAATAAGATGTTAATTATAACATTTTTACTTGGTAAGTCAGTCGTCCTCAACTAAATTATTATACTTCAAGTTATTCCAATATGGACGACTGACTTACCAGGTAAAAAAAATGTATAATTAACATCATATTACGTAACCTCAACGGTGCTTTAATATGAATTTCAAAAATGTTGACTACTGCATAATGTCAACGTGTTACCATCGATTCCGATTGAGTATGCACCTTACATAAAAGAAACATATGTTAACATGAAACAATTGTTATTGCGATTGAACTATGCCAAGTTTAAATGGCAGATTTCCGGGGATCTGAAAATCATAGGCATACTACTTGGACTACAACAGGCC
The DNA here is from genome assembly GCA_030220185.1 of Diploptera punctata. Taxonomy (NCBI): domain Eukaryota; kingdom Metazoa; phylum Arthropoda; class Insecta; order Blattodea; family Blaberidae; genus Diploptera; species Diploptera punctata. Next base: position 2,916 of record JASPKZ010001292.1, on the reverse strand, counting down.
TATACCAAGTTCTGTTGCTTCCAATGCTTCCAGCGCCATAGCACTTCATTATAATAAATAATAGTTAAAAAAAAACTAAACACGCTTTATTATAAAACCGAACAAAAAATGAAAAATAATTTTAATTTCCAACACGCTGGAGATAAAATTAAAGTGGTCAACAAAAAAATCATCTCCAACACATTTAGAATAAAACTAAAGTTATCTACAAAAAATAATAATTTTACCATCAAAAGCATGGGGTGCTCTTTATCAATGAATATATTTGATAATAAACAGATATTGGTAAAAGTAAATCTCTAAGAAGAACATGTAAAAACCATAAAAAGCACCCCACGCTTTTGATGGTAAAATTTTTGGTTATAATATTTTACAGAATAAGATAAAACTGTAAATATCTTTAAATTCGATACTATTGTAGTATGAGCTAAAAGTAATACTCTTCTAAAAAATCCTCCGGGCCGGATTTGAACCAGCGACCTATGGATTACTGAAAATTATATACCTCTACAGTCTACCGCTCTACGAACTGAGTTCTTATAACAATTGACTAAAAAGTTGATAAGTCCGCAACCTATTATACCGGTTTTTATTATTTTAATTTTGTGATGATTCTGGCCAGGATTTTAGAAAACATTTATGAAATTATTGTATTGTCATTAGTCCTTTACAAGTATACAAAGTTTCAAGTCGATCCAATGATTTTAAGTGGGTGAAAATCGTGTTGATAGATTCCGTTACACAATTACACAAACACTTTTTTGATTTTTGATGATTCTGGCCAAGATTTTAGAAAACAATTATGAAATTATTGTATTGTCATTAGTCCTTTACAAGTATACAAAGTTTCAAGTCGATCCAATGATTTTAAGTGGGTGAAAATTGCGTTGAAAGATTCCGTTACATAATTACACAGACACTTTTTTGATTTTCTGATGATTCTGGCCAAGATTTTAGAAAACAATTATGAAATTATTGTATTGTCATTAGTCCTTTACAAGTATACAAAGTTTCAAGTCGATCCAATGATTTTAAGTGGGTGAAAATCGCGTTGAAAGATTCCGTTACATAATTACACAGACACTTTTTTGATTTTCTGATGATTCTGGCCAATATCTTAAAAACAATTATGAAATTATTGTATTGTCATTAGTCCTTTACAAGTATACAAATTTTTCAAGTCGATCCAATGATTTTAAGTGGGTGAAAATCGCCTTGAAAGATTCCGTTACATAATTACACAGACACTTTTTTGATTTTCAGATGATTCTGGCCAAGATTTTAGAAAACAATGATGAAATTATTGTATTGTCATTAGTCCTTTACAAGTATACAAAGTTTCAAGTCGATCCAATGATTTTAAGTGGGTGAAAATCGCGTCGAAAGAGTCCATTACATACATCAAGTCAAGGTAATATAAAGCGTGAAAAAGAAAGATTGGCCTAAGTATTAATCCCTTGAACCAGATCTCACAATGTTATGCAAGAAGCACTTGTCGAATTCAAGAACGTAATTCTCTCTACTCTTCATGTAAAATTGGGCCTAACGAAAAACTTCGTTAAGGCCATGGACAAAACTGGGGTAGGATTTATTTCTATTTGCGCCAGAAATTTCCACGTCTTAGTGAGACAAAAAAAGGAGAGGATTTTCGTGGATCCCCAGATACGGAAAATGTACAAAGATGAGCATTTCAACGCCATTGTGACACGTAGGCCTAATGAAAAGTTAGCTTGGGAGGACTTTCTTCAAGTGTCAACAAACTTTCTAGGAATAAGAGGGCAGAAAACTATAAGGATCTTGTGGCAAATCTTCTGCACTGCTACGATAGACTGGGGTGTAACAAGTCCTTAGATTCCCACTTGGACTTTTTTTTCCTGACGACTGTGTTGCTGTAAGCAACGAGCACGGGGAAACGCTTCCACCAGCAAATTTCGAAGATGAAAATGAGACACCAGGGAAAGTGGAGTGCATCAATGTTTAGCCGTTTACTGTTGGACACTAATTAGGGAATCACCAGCAGAAAATTATAAATGCCAGGCAAAACGGTTGCGCCTTCAGTGACCTACCTCCAAGGGATAAAAACAAGGTAAATACATGCATAAGCTTATATAGGCAATAACGTAAAGTTAGCATAACTTCAAAACGAGAGCTAATCTTGCATTTTCATTAACATTTTCGTTATCAGCGCACCCGAAAACATAAAGATTAGCTGTTTCCATGCCAGTTACAGAAAAAAAGTAAAATTTTGTTGGCTAGTGTATTCAGCATTTTATATATAGACTACCAGTAAACATTCATCTAGGAAGCTTTAATTACTTAATTTTATATTATTTTAATTTTATATTATTCCGCGTATTGTTAGTATTAGCTAATATTAGGCCACATCCCCATTGTAATTTGTTTTGTCTATTTTAATAACATTTTAAAATTGTAAGAAGTATGCAATTTTTGTATAATTTTTACTATTCCCCTAGTTGAGTGTAAGAGAAGGCCTTATGGTCTTAACTAAGGTACAGAATTATATATATATATATATATATATATATAGAGAGAGAGAGAGAGAGAGAGAGAGAGAGAGAGGGGGGGACACGCCGTAGCGTAGTGGTTAAGGCACTGCGCTACAAGCCGGAAGGTCGAGGGTTCGAGCCCCGTGGGGATCAGGATTTTTAAAACTGACCCAAACCCTCTGGCGGCACTATGGTCCTGGGGTCGACTCAGCCTCTAACGAAATGAGTACCAGATGCTTGTTCTGGGGGTAAAGGCGGCCGTCACGCGGGCTGACAACCCGGCTGACGTAAGTGCCGATTGTATAGAAAAGTGGGAGCCTTAACCTCCTACTACCCCAAGGGCCTCCTGAGGCCTGTCGTGGGATCACTTTACTTTATATACATATATATATATATATATATATATATA
>JASPKZ010001291.1:0-26215 GCA_030220185.1 Diploptera punctata | reverse complement strand
GTACCCGATGGAACGTTTATACCGCCGTGACTTGGTCCTCAGAGCCTTCATTGTTAAAACAGGTTGTACCACATGTGAGGATGAGAGTTGGGTAGAAGAGGTTTATATACACGTCATTACCCGTTACAACCCACATCAGGCAAATTGGATTAAATCACTACAAAAATTTGTAAAATCTCATGCCATGAACAGACTATAAACATATTCAGAAGATATGAAAATGTAGTAGTAATAGTAATCTAAATCCCATTAGCTTGGGTGTGTTCCAATTGCTTTCTTGCTTCTCAAGAGTCCAGCCAAAGTTCTTGCAGGTAACATCTTAAGAGCTTCACAGTTAGTAAAGTGGTCTTTATCCATTGTTGAGTTATTATCTTGACACAGTATACAATTTGGAGAGTTGAAGTGTAGGTGTGCTGCCTGTTAACAGTCTGAATGTTGCCTTGGTTGTTCAGGTATTAAGTTTTTATACTGCAAGATAGTCACCCATGATTTCTTGTTACGTTATATTTTAAAGTGCTCCATCAATTCTTTCTGCAAGTTTCTTTTAATAATATTTTTTGCAGAATGAGAGTTTGAGTCTTTTTCTGTAAAATTTCACTACCGGTACCCTTTTATTTTTTGCTAAGATATATTAGAGAGATATGAAAATGTTTTATGATAACACTGGTCAACATGATTTCTGTCTCATGAGTACCAATAGTTGTACTTAATGCAGTTTTTTATCATGTTTTCAAATATGTATTCGGAATTTCTCCATCACTCACATTTTTTTTATTTCAGTTTCAATTAATGGATTTAAATAATTATTTTTTTAAATAAACTTTTTTCGTCCATTTGTCCATTTAAAATAAAACCAAATAAGCTAACTCAGGAGATTTCAGCTATGGCAAAGAGATATCAAGGCATATGGATTCCTAATATGCTGGCCGATTATTGTTGGACCATCAAGAGGGATGCTCCACAGGCAAAATATAGCAGAAAATCGACATTTCTTACTTTCTAGGTGAGTCCGAATGTTTGAATATTGTGTAGTTACTAATGTAGTGTTTGAATTATAAATTCCTGTCTCTCGGAAACCTTGCATGATGCTAATATCATATTTGAATTCAGGAGAAAAAATATTATCAGAATCACATATTTTTCTTGGAGAAAAACTGATATCATATTTGTATTCAGGAGAAAAAATACTATCAGAATCACATATTTTTCTTTCTGAGACTAAAAAAAAGTTTATTTTTTGTTGTTCAGTGTAATTTAAAGGTTTAGGTTGTAAATAAAGATATGTATACTTTCTTTAATACACAAAGACGAAATTAATTTGCAATGCTGCTATGCAAAATAATGCACAAATTGCGGTGCTTTAAGGGGCCATAAATATAGAAACACAAACACATATATAGGTTCAGTAACATACATTCTCAGCATTGAAAAAAACTGTGGACGTTTAAAGTAATCTTTATATATATAATTCTTCTGTATGGGTGTTTCTCACTCAACTCCTCCTAAATGACTGGACCGATTTTGATGAAATGGGCCCTCTAAAACCATTAGGTGTAGGAGTTCACCTGAAGTGAAAATTAAAAAATTGCTCTAGCGGTCATAATTTTTTATGTTTCACAATGAAACTCACATCGTATTAAAATAAACCAAGGTAGGTATTAACTGATTTATCCATGATCGAGATGTATGAAATGAATAATAAAAACATCGAAGTAGGTATTGTCCAAAAATGAGTTAAATCCGACAATTAGAAATGGAAGTTTACATGAAATCCAAAATTAAAAATTGACTAGCAACCGTCGTGTTTGGTTCATCTCAGCATATACCATACAGTTTAATTAATCTTTAATATTTAATTTATTTAGGTGTGGCAGCACACGCTAGGTATTAGCTAGTGCAGCAGTTCCCAACCTTTTCAACTCACAAACCCCTTCCACAACGATCTGTATTGGGTGAACCACTGACTTTTAAATATACATACAGTAGACATGCATAAAATTTAATTCCAAGTAAAAGGTTTAATAACCTTAAATTAACTTAACCCTTAATGGTTAAAACCTAAAGTTACTCTAGTTATGGCTTAAAAAATTACACAATGTATAGCCTAGTTGCAACTACAGAAGTTAAATAAAGTCTCAAATCACTTTCAGCATAAAGTCTGTTTCTATATTATTTTTTAAATAGGCATATGTGGAAAACAACTTTTGCGGTACTGTTGTTAGAACACAAATAAGCTAGCAGACTAAATTTCCATCATAGAGAAATACAATGCATTCCTAACGTTGATATATAATGGTAAATCAGGCATTCGCAGCATATTAATTTATTGTGGAAATTATGTGATATAATTTCCAATGTAACACATATATAAAAGAGAGATTATAGGGTTAATTTAATTTTAAAATATTAATAATAGTAATATAACAATAATAATAATAATAATAATAATAATAATAATAATAATAATAATAATAATAATAATAATAATAATAATAATTATTATTATTATTATTTTATTATTATTATTATTATATTAAATGCTACATAAATGAAGAAACAATAATAGATCTAACCTCAAAACCTGCCATTACAGAAAAAGTTTTGGCGAAACCCTTGAAATATAATCTCCTGGAGGTTTGCGAACCACAGGTTGGGAAAACAATGAGCTGGTGTAATATAATTTAATATTTTATGTTCTGCAGGATCCTGAAATTGGACAAGCTGGCCTAGCATCTATGGAAACACTGGATGACAGCCTGGGAGAAAAAACAGAAAAAATGACAAATGGAGATGATGGCATGGAGAGCGTCAAACTTGATATGGAGGTAATTGTCCGCAGTCATGTTGATTTTGTTAATAATGAGTAGGACATTTTGTGTGTACCATTTTAAATAAACATCTATAAGCTTCCACAATCAAAAACAATCACTATTAGTTAATATTGTTTTTTATATTTATATGCCTTGGAATATCTTATACACTTACAAATTATCAAGTTGTCCTATAAAGTAGTGTGCAATTACTTTTCAACATTATGTAGAACAAAATCTTAAAATTGTTCACATTTTTATGGATCATAAATACAGTAATTACCCTTATGGGAATAATAAAATTCAATAATGAAACCTTCGCTAGTCCAGGAAGATATCAGAATATGGTTATACAAAACCTTAGTAAGACCTGCACTTTGTTATGGCAGTGAGGCATGGACTTTGAGGAAAAGAGAAGAGAGCAGGATAACTTGTACGGAAATGAGATTCATGAGATATACAGTAGGATGTACCAAATGGGATCACAAACGCAATGATGACGTCTTGAAGGAACTATGTTTTGAACCAGTCATTAAATACATACATATATACCAGAACAACTGGATGAACCATTTGTGGCAAATGAGTTTGGATAGAGTTCCCAAAGCAATGCTTCGTTATTATCCAACAGGGAAGAGATCTCTGGGTCATCCAAGGAAACACTGGATACAAAATTAATCAGTGAGATCATAACAGACTTACAGGCCTAAGACTTGGTTGGATGGAGAAGAAGAAGAAATGCAGTAATATAGAAGTAGCAATATGTAAGAAGCATTTATGGGCCAAATGTTGAATGATTTTTTCTACCTGAATGACAAAATTACAAGAGGAAATTCTTGTAGTAACTAATCCTTTGATCCCAGCTTGCATTCTGTGGAATATGGCCACAATACTTCTTGGATAAGATATTTTATAAATCATTATCATCAGTCTTGAATTAGACCTGTTTCTGCCCCATCTAGCAGTCTTTTAACAGGTATTCCTGGTCGACAATGTCCTTTGGCCTTATATTGTATAATGATTTTTGGAATTCTTTAATTATTCATTCTTTTTACATGGTCTAGCCAGTTTAATTTATAACTATTGAGTTTTTTCTTATACTATTTTATAAATAATTTACATTATATTTTATAAGAAATCTTGTATAAAAATTATCTATTGTGCATAGTAAAAAAAATTCTGTAAAACTCATTGGATAAATTACAATGAATTCAGTTAAAGATATTTGATGTTCACTAAAACTGGTCCCTCCAACGAATGAGATTTTATAGGAAAGTGAACTTGCATATCTCTGACATTCTGAAGGCAGAATTAAATCATATCTTTGATGACTAGATAATAAAGTTACGAATTTATGAATTAAGGTAGAATATTTTTATCACTCACCTCATATTGTTCTTCTTATTTGATTATAAACTAGTTTCGGAACATAGTTTCTGTTCCATCCTCAGTATCGTCACGACCGTTGTTCTGTCGTCTTGAAGAGCTATCCTTCTCTCCTTCCATTGGCTGACTGAAAAACCTCGAAACCAGGTCATTCTCACCGGGAATTTCAAAGGTTCATTAATTTCTTCTTTTCGCTCTTTTGAATGTAGATCTTTTCCCAAACAGTAAGTTCTTTAGGTTTTTCTATTTGTTTTAATAATTTAGCTTCTTTTCTTGATAAGATGTTTTTCAGACCATGCATGGGCAGCCACTGCAGATTTTTCTACTTCCCCTTTCTTGACATTCCTGAGATGTTCTTTCACTCTAGTTTTCAAATTTCTTTTAGTTTTTCCTATGTAGAATTTCTCACATTCTTCACATTTAATTTGATAAATCCCTGATTTGTTTTCTTCTTTAATTTTCTCATTCTTATTAGGTCTAATCAGTCTATTGATGCTGTAGTCATTTTTGGGTGCTAACCTTATGTTGAAATCTTTAAAAATTTTTGAAAACTTGTGGTGTTTTAATGGATGATATGTGAAAATTTTCTAAATTTTACATTATCTTCTTTAACTTTTAGAACAGTGCTTTGATTAATAAATTTTTGTCTTTTGAACTTGTTTATTTTTTTGAGTATCATTTTTATTGCAAAACCATTTTTCGTGGCTACGTTGATTATGTGTTCTTTTTTTTTTTCATAATTTTCTTTGTTCATTGGTATGTTCACTGATCTATGTGTCAAACTATTGAAAACTGCTTCTTTGTGAGCTATGTGATTGAAACCTAAAGCTTTTATGTAGTTATCTATATGTGTCTTCTTTCTGTAAATTCCAAATTCTATTTTATTTTCTTCATTCCTTTTTAAGTTGAGATCTAAAAATGGTATTTCTCCATTGATTTCCTTTTCCATAGTGAACTTTATAGTTTGACTTTGAATGTTCAATAATTTTAATGCATCATCTATCTGTTTATGATTGAAACTATTTGCAATTATGTCATCCACATAATCTGCACCAGAACTTGAAAATTAAACGATGTCCCATTAATTATCTTGTGTTCAAAATTCCCCATGAATAGATTAGCTAAGAATGGAGATAAAAGGGTTTCCCATCGAAAGTCCTGAATTTGTTTTATAAAATCTTCCATTGTAGGTGAAAAACATATTATCGATACATAATTTTGTTAAAGTTTTATATTCGACTATCTTTAACTTTTTCAATTTTATTATTTTTCATCCAAATCTCTAAAATTTCCATAGTTTTTGGTCTTTTGGAATGCTTGGAAATAAGGAAACAACATCAAATGAAATTTGTGACCTGCACAATGTTGAGATCTAATGCCATGAGATTCCTTCTCTATGGGGTAATCTTAAAAGTTTGATTCATCCAAAAAAAAAAACAACAAAAACCCTACAGAAACAAACTTAAAAAGTAATAAAACAGCTGCAAATAAATTATTTGACTGATGAACATGCAAAATTCCCTGATTATTTTATATTCTGGAAGACATTTTCAGTAATAAATGTGAGTTTTTACAAATTGTGGCACTTATATTGTACACACTTGTATCAACGTCAGAGATACCAACCCACTGACTAACAGGAAACCACTAACTTGGGATATGCTTCATCTTACCTCATATTTCGTTTCCCATGTTTCAAAGGTGTTTTGCTTCTTATTCAGTTAATAAAGATTGATGTTCCTTAAGTTGTCAGCCCTGGATCTTGACTCCTGCTCCCTCTTTTTGTGAATCCAAAGAACTCTCCTCAGGATTTTCCAAAATATCATAATTCTCTCCTTGTTCTTCTGTATGTAGATTTTTTCCTGTATGGTGAGTTCATTTGTGTTTTCTGTTTTATTAAATTTGTGTTTACATTTATGTTATGTTTTTCTGTGAGCAAACCATTACAGATTTTTCTACTTCTCCTTTTTTTACATTTAGTTATGTGCTTCTTTAGTTCTAATGGTTAAATTCATCAAAGAGAATTTTTGAAAGCTCACTTCATAAATTTTGTGCTTTTCACGACACCATGATTTCAAGTGAAATCTTGTCCATCTTCAGTTTTGACTGATTTCATGAAAAGCATGAGATTTATGAGGTGAGTTTTAAAAAAAATTTCTCTGATGAATTTTTAATGATTATTACAATCATAATGTTTACTTCCCAACATTAATTTCAATAATGGTTAAATTTATTTCTCTTCATTTTCCATATGTATATCTTATCATAATCTGCATATTTTATTTGATATCCATCCATCCATAGTAATGTCTGCCTGAAGGCAGGTCTACTCACTGCAATCATAGCATTTTCATGCTATGCTTGCAGCTTTACTAGGGAATTGTAGGTGATATTTTTTTTATTATGTTATTAAGAGCCCACACCAAACCCCCTGGGTTTCCTCGGGCTTAATGCCCAAGCCCCAGGTCTGCTCTTGCCCTAATGACTCCTCTGCTGTTTTTATTATTTCATTTCAGGAACAAGTTATCGGGTGTTTGTTTTAATAATACTACTTCTATACAGTTATTTTTACATATTAATCCTTAACCTAAGTCTTAAATCTACCACCTAAACTAGTAATATTTACATGGTTGTTGTGTTAAAACTAAACTTAACGTATTTACTAACTTACAACTAATTATTGCTAGATTACATATAACCCTTTTTCTATGTCTGCGGATGTCCTCCTCTTGGCGTTGAGTAGGACCCATCGACAAACATTTCTCACTGCTTGATATGGGCTTTTTCTGTCCAAAACCGTAGAGGAGCGGCCGTTCATATACCATTTAGTGCAGCCCTTGTAAGTCCCTGCGTTCTGGCCTCAATATTTGATGCATTGTACAGGACATGTTGTACAGTGTCAAAGCTCTGTTCCGAAGCAATCGCAATGAGGCGTTCTGAATTGTAGGTGTGGTAGCTTCCCGTTGCTTTCTACACTGGTGAAGGATGATGATGATTATAGTGATGATAATGATAAGGATGATGATGACAATGATGGCCATATCATTTCGGGGACCATTTGGGCCTTACAGTTTTCCTGAAATTTGTCTTATAGGTGCGGAAAAACCCCAATAAAAACCTCGCCCAGAAAAAACTGCCCCGACTGGGGATTGAACCCGTTACGTGACAAGGCAGCATGCTACCTCGATACCACAGTGGTGGACTTATTTGATATATTCCTGATTTTTTGCCATCATCAATTTTTACATTTTTTGTTGGTTTTTATTAGTTTTTTTGGGCTGTAATCATTCTTTGGTGTTAATTAAGTAATATTAAATTTCTCAAAAATCTCTTGAAAATTATTGTGTGTCCATGGGTGTATTATGTGAATATCATGTATTTCTTTAGTTTTGCTTTTTTGATCTGAAGAATGTTTTCATTCCTCATTTTTTGTTTTTTTGCACTTATCAATTTTTTTTTTGTGTATAATTTTCTTCCCAAAACCATTTTCTTTCGCCACTTCAATTATGGTTTTTTTTCTAACTCATAATTTTCTCTGTTCATGGGTATATTTACCAATCTATGTGCAAACCCAACTTATTTATTAAGTAGAACCACATAATGTTACTTCCTACTATTTTTTCATAGAAAATGACTCCCACAAACTTCCGAAGCTTCTTTAACTGGATTTTCTGTATTTTATAAAAATGATAGTCAGCTGCAGTGGACTAGTGGTTATGCTCCTTGCCTCTGGTTCTGAGGGCCACAGGTTCAAACCCGGCCGGGGTCAATGGATTTTTTTAGGATGGAAAAACCCAAGGAGCAAGTCCTGTGCGAGGGACCTTAAACCATGGATCCTGAGTCTAAAGATTTCCATGCTTTAAAAGATCCTTAATGCCGAATAAAGAGGCCTCTAAGCAATATTTACTGATCTTAATGTCCTAGTAATACCTTAGTTGCCTGTTAGATGTCTCATTGGGTCAGTGTGTTGACTGCATGCCATCCATGACATATATAAGCAAATAAGATAACTAAAAATTAACTTGGTCTAGTTACTCCTTACAAAGGAGAGGCTATGGCTCAACAATGGGCTATGCCATTATAGATAGATAGATAGATAGATAAAAATAAGCTAAAGTTTTTTTTTACTAGACACTCTGGAAAAGACACCTAAAAATTCCTTAGAAAAATAAACTATTGTGGATGCTAAAATATATCATGAAACTTTTCATAATAATTGTCCCATGTCATAACTGAGTGGTTAAGGCAAGATGTCTTGACACAGAACTATGGGACTTGCATTGGTTCGAGTCTCCATGGGGGAAGAATTTTCTCATGGATTTTCGGCCAGTATGGGACCGGTGCCCACCCAGCATCGTGATGCATTTGGATAGCTACAATAAGTAGCGAGTCCAGGTTGAGAAGACCACCTATAACGGCTGGGGGACTTGACATGCTGATCACATTTCACCCCTACACTGGTTAATGATCGCTTGTGATTAACACATGTGGACATGAGGCCAGCAGCCAGCTGCTAGGCAATGGTCCTTCTGGGCCTGTCACACTTGGAGTTTTTCATGATAATTTGTTTTCTTAAAATATGATATTGTATACAAATTTTTACAAAAAGCATTTTGAAGAATAATACAATATTTCATAAAATCTTCTTCCAGGAAAAAGTAGACCCTGATAAGAAAGAAGAACTTGAAGGAAAGCCAGACTGGAGAGAAAGGATACAGTCTCTTACTAAATTCCAGCTGATTGTTGGTAAGTTTTCATTCTTTTACATGTACATACTTTTAAATACGTCTTGAGTCATTTGTTAATGTTAAAAACATAATATAACTTTTCAATTTATAAGTGCAATAACAAAATCAGTAACACAACAGTCCCAAAGAGCCATGGCCAACTAAACTAGATACCATAAAAATATGCAAGAAATCATATGGTTAGCATGATATCTTTACCTTGTTGTGGTGGACTGGCTTGCAAGCTTAAATAATCCCGAGAACTATGCCTGCGGTAGCACTGCTGCCGATAGGGTTATTCATGCCAGACTGGTCAAAGGTGATAAGTACCTTGGTTGAAAGAGTGACGATCTTTCACAGTAAAAATACAACCATCAAGAAATATGGACATGGGTTCCACTGGGACTAAAATTTTCCAGAGGTAAAATAGTCCCCCATTCAGTTCTCCGGGCGGAGACTATTTTAGGAAATCCATGTCAAAGGCTCAAACATAGGGACATATTCCTAGGAACATGGAATGTTACGAATAGTGGGGGCGCTAGAGGTGTTAACGTGGGAATTAGATAAATCACCCTTGGATATAGTTGCTTTACAGGAAGTTAGATGGCAGGAGAAGGTAGTAAGAAATCAGAAAGTTTTGCATTATACTAGGGGGTTGCAGAAAGACCTGAATTTGGAACAGGTTTTTTAGTCCAAAGGAGGATCCTGTCCGCTATCTGAGATATTAAGTTTGTCAGTGATATATATTACATAATTCTAAAGGGTAAACATGATTTTGTAATTTCAAATGTGCATGATCTCACAGAAGATAAAGGTGACAAGATCAAGGATGCGTTCTATGAAGAATTATAATGCATATTTGATATCATTCCATGATATCATATGAAAATTGTTTTACGAGATTTTAATGCAAAAGTGGGCCAGGACGATGTATTCAAACCAACAATAGGCAAATTTAGTCTTCATGAAGATATTAATGACCAATTATACAGGGAATGATCAGAAAACATAAGCTCGGGATAGGGATGTATGGAAAGCTTATGTCTACATGGCCATGAACCTATGGGTTTGATAGTGCCAGTGAGTTAGTTGGTTAGCATATCACAATCTGTCAAATCTAGTTCCAGGTTTCTGATCCAGATTTTATTATCTATCAATTAAAGTAGTTGTTATGTTGACTAAGAATGTAAATAAATAATAGTTTAAAAAACTAAAACAACACGCTTTGTTAGAAAACTGAACTAAAAAATGAAAAATAATTTTAATTTCCAACACGCTTGGGTTATCACATATAGAATAAAACTAGAGTTATCTACGAAAAAAATAATTTGACCATCAAAAGAGTGGGGTGCTTTTATAGTTTTTATATTTTCTTCTTAGAGACTTATACTCTAACCAATATCTGTTTATTATCAATTATATTAATTGATATAGAGCACCACACGCTTTTGATGGCAAAATTATTTTTTTTTTTTTGCAGATAACTCTAGTTTTATTCTAGATGTGTTGGAGATGATTTTTTTGTTGACCATTTTAATTTTATCCCAAGCATGTTGGAAATTAAAATTATTTTTAATTTTTTAGTTCGGTTTTCTAATAAAGCGTGTTGTTTAGTTTTTTTAAACTATTATTTATTTTTCATTTTTTAGTTTTGTTTTCTAAAAATGTAAATATATTTAAATTCAATACTATTGTAGTATGAACTAAAAGTAATACTCTTCTAAAAAAATCCTCCGGGCCAGATTTGAACCAGCGACCTAAGGATTACTGAAATTGTATACCACTACAGTCCACCACTCTACCAACTGAGCTACCGCAACGATAGACTAAAAATTTGGTAAGTCTGCAACCTATTATACCGGTCTTTATTTCTTTGATGTCCTCATGATCCTGGCCATGATCTTAGAAAAATGTATGAAATTATTGTATTGTCATTGGTCCTTTACAAGTATACAAAGTTTCAAGTCGATCCAATGTTTTTAAGTGGATGAAAATCGTGTTGAAAGATTCCATTACATAGATAGATACAGGTCAAGCTAATATAAAGCATGTAAAAAGGCAAGGATGCCGAACCTATGAGAGGAGGAAGCCAGTTGGATAATACCAAATAGAAAGAGATCAGTCTAAAGAAAGTATATATAAAGTAGTGTAAGGATCACTTGCTACTTGTTGTTTCAGGAGGTAGTGTGATATTTCTGATTCTGTTGATTATAATCGTGATCATCGCTCCACTTGGATCTCAGCATCACACTGCTTCGCCACAAGTGGATGATTACTACATTATGGCTCACACAACGTGTGGTCCTGTTGAAGGGTGAGACTTTATAATATATCATAGTTCTTTTCTCTTCAAATGGTTTAGTTTTGGGCAATATCTCCTCTCACTTTATTTCCTTCTGGTCCAGTGGTGCCAACTTGGCTGTCTAGACTTCATGTATGTATGCATTAAGCATGGTCCTGAACTGCAGGATGTTTTGGGGACAGTACATTTTTAAATAAGTCCACCATCATCATCATCATTGGCACAATTCATTCCTGAATCCTAGCTTCCTCCAATTAGCTCGGACCTGTGCTTCTCTCCACCAATTTCTCAATCCCAACTCTCTAGCATCTCCAGCCACCTCATCCTTCCATCGTAGTTTCGGTCTTCTTCTTTTCCTTCTACCTGCTGGTTGAGTGGACCATATCCTTTTACATACTTCTGACTCTTTCTTTCTTCTTACATGCCCTGCCCATCGTAGTCTGGTTAATTTAATGAATTTACTAATTTCCACATCTTTGAATAATGCATACAACTCCTGATTATAGTGTTTTTGCCAGACACCGTTCTCACATATAGGGCCACACACCCTCCATAATATTTTTCTTTCAAAATATTGTAAAGTGCATTCGTTGTTTTTCCCCATTATCCATGTTTCTCATCCATATTCAAAACGGGTCTTATTATAGTCTTGTATAGTAATATCTTTACAGATCTTGACAAGACTTGACTTTTCATATTTTTTAAAGCCCATAATAACATGGGGCACGCCATAGCGTAGTAGTTAAGGCACTGCGCTACAAGCCGGAAGGTCGAGGATTCGAGTCCCGGTGGGGTCAGGATTTTTAAACTGACCCAAACCCTCTGGCGGCACTATGGCCCTGGGGTCGACTCAGCCTCTAACTGAAATGAGTACCAGACACTTGTTCTGGGGGAACAGACGGCCATCACGCAGGGCTGACAACCCAGCTAACATCAAGTGCCAATTGTCCAGAAAAGTGGGAGCCCTAACCTCCTACTACCCCAAGGGCCTCCTCAGGCCTGTAGTGGGATACCTTTACATTTACCATAATAACATTTGTTGGCTATATTTATTCAATTCTTTATTTCTTGTGTTGTATCATTATCCATTTTGACTATTACTCCTAAATATTTGAATTGATCTACTGTTTAAAATGTGTATCTTCCTATTAGAACTGTTTTTTGTAGCATAGTTTCTATCTGAAGTCATATATTTCAAAATAAATCTGCCATGCTGGTTCAGATTTCAATACCCAGCAGGGTTGAAATTTTTAATTGTTAAATTAATTAAATAAAATTATGATTGTTTTTATTATTAATTTAATACTTCTCACTGAAGGACAATTATATTTGAAGAGAAAATTAAATGCTCAGATTGCGGTTTGAACCCAAGACCTTTGGCTTTCTAGGCCAATGCTCTATCGCTGAGCTATCTGGGCACTCCAATCTAAACACAAAATTTTTCTCTTATACATTGTTAATTCCTAATCGCCGAATGCTACGAGCCATAGGTCCTGGATTCAAACCCGTCTGAGCATGTAATTTTTCTCTTTAAATATAATTGTCCTTCAGTGAGAAGTGTTAAATTAATAATAAAACATCAAAAGAAGCCCTGCTGGCTTTATAATGTAATGTTTAAAATCCCAATAAAATGTCTTCTTAAAATAGAAAGCCACCATTTGCGTAATCGAAGCAAAGGCTTACGGTCCAAATTCCATTTAATCTAATTTCAGAAAGAAACAATAATATCTTAATATAGCTAGATTAAATGGTTTTGATAAGAAGTTAATAACAAATAAATTAAGGAAATTCAAACAGAAAAAAAAAACTTAAAGAATACACTACCCTACAAATTGATAGCAAGAAAAAGAAAAAATTACTTACCACCCTGAAATACATAGAAATTTTCAAAAAATGTTTGACAAATACAATGTTACTTTGGCACCAATAAATAAATTTAGTCTGGGTAAACTTCTAAGTACCAATAAAAAAATCAACATCCCAGACAGTAAGAAATCTGAAATTATCAAATAAATTGCAATGATTGCAGCAAAGTATATATAGGAAAAAACAAAAAAGGAATTTGGAAACTTGTACTAAAGAACATTTTAGAAATATTAAAAATTGTGAAATTGAAAAATCAGCAATTGCTGCACATAGTTTGCTTAGAATCATCATAAAATTAAAAGAGAGGCAAAACTTTTGAAACAATTGGATAAACCATTAGAATTAACAGTTTGGGAGAAGATATACATTGAGAAGAATAAATATTGATTGATGAACTTCGATATTCCAGTAGAAAAAAATTTAATTTTGAAATTTATAAATCCAACCAAAGATGGCAGCACAAGAGTTGACAACCATAGAGAAATTAAGAGCCAAAGAATTTCAATAGTCACAGTCATGACTGAAGAGGGACGAGAAGTCGTCTGAAACTATTGTGTCAAGAAAACTTGAAATTTATGAGGTGAGTTGTTAAAAATATGTTCTCCGCTCACTATTAATGTCTTAAATCTTCCTTAACCCTATCTACACCACCTTTGGTTTCTGTCTTCCAACTTTTCTTCTCTCCTTCCAGTTCCTTTCTAAAATTGTTTTTTGCACCTCGTTCTTGCTCCACCCGCAACACATGTCCTACCCATTCCAGTCTTTTTCTTCTAATAACTCTCCTACCAGATCTAAAATAAAACATATAGTTCTTTCAATTCCTGTTTCATTCTAATTGTACTGCTTCATATAGCTTCCTTAATATTTATTAAATTAATATTGAGAAGCTAAAGCTATTACTATGATAGAAATAAGTAAATTAATAAACACAATTAAATTATTGTAAATCAATGGTAAAGAGAAAAATTTTTGCCTGAACCAGGAATCGAACCCGAAACCTTTAGCTTTCTTCCGTGCTAATGCTCAGACCACTGAGCTAATCCAGGCTTCATTCCCATCCAAGCAAGAATCCTTCCTTTACCTTTACTCTACTGGCCCCACATTCAATTGCAATGAATCATCATTCACAAATACACAATGAATGGCTTCTACCTGAAGAAGACATGAAGGGACTCCCACACAGCTATAGCATTATTTTATTAAATTAATATTGAGAAGCTAAAGCTATTACTATGATAGAAATAAGTAAATTAATAAACACAATTAAATTTATTGTAAATCAATGGTAAAGAGAAAAATTTTTAGTAATAGCTTTAGTTTCTCAATATTAATTAATAAATAATGCTATCAGTGCTAATGCAGTCAGACTATGCTTGAATCCCTTCATGTCTTCTTCAGGTAGAAGCCATTCATTGTGTATTTGTGAATGATGATTCATTGCAATTGAATGTGGGCCAATAGAGTAAAGGTAAAGGAAGGATTCTTGCTTGGATGGGAATGAAGCCTGGATTAGCTCGGTGGTCTGAGCATTAGCACGGAAAGCTAAAAGGTTCGGGGTTCGATTCCCGGTTCAAGCAAAAAATTTTTCTCTTTACCATTGATTTACAATAATTTAATTGTGTTTATTAATTTACTTATTTCTATCATAGTAATAGCTTTAGCTTCTCAAATATTAATTTAATAAAATAATGCTATAGCTGTGTGGAGTCCCTTCATGTCTTCTTCAGGTAGAAGCCATTCATTGTGTATTTGTGAATGATGATTCATTGCAATTGAATGTGGGGCCAGTAGAGTAAAGGTAAAAGGAAGGATTCTTGCTTGGATGGGAATGAAGCCTGGATTAGTCTCTCGTGGTCTGAGCATTAGCACGGAAAGCTAAAGGTTCGGGGTTCGATTCCTGGTTCAGGCAAAAAATTTTTCTCTTTACCATTGATTTAGCTTCCGTAATATTTTTTTTCCCATGTACTTAACATGTACTTACATTTTTCTGATAATGACCATGTGTTCCATTGTTTTTAAATAAAAGAAGCTGAAAAAATTAATTTGTTATTTATGTTAGGTCAGATCACAACTGGAATTTGTAATGTATACAGTAGATGGAGTTTGTAGTCATGTGCTTGTGATGTTAATACAAGAATTTTTACACATCTTCAGGTTGGTGGAGGATGGTGCTTTTGCATTCGAGAGGGATACCATATGCAGTTCCCCCGGTTGGAAAAAGACGCTGGCAGCCGGCTCAGCCCCTGAACAACCTGACATTTTGTTGGAATGGAACACTCCCGGTGAGTTTTTCATTTAAGGACAGCACACAAAATTTATATGTCCAAAGTTAATAAACGCTTTGGTCGTCATTAGTTTGATCCTTCCCGGGAAATTCTCGTTATAAGACTTGAAAGCATAATATAGTTCCCTTCGATTTGGTTGCGGCCAAGGAAGGCAAGACCAGTGATGGGGCTGCATCTATAGCCTCTTGTTCATGCTTTTTCTGGAGGAAGAAAAGAAAATAAAGGAAAAGAAGAAAAATGGAAGAACTAGAAAAAAGGACTCCCTAGCCCTCGGAGCCCCTCCCTAATAGCGTCGGGGTCGAAAAAAAGAACAAGACAAACAAGATAACCAAGAGAGGTTAGATAGTAAAGTTAAAAGAGTGCAAAACACAAGTAAGTGGAAGAAATGTTTTGCTCAGCTTGGGCACCTTGTGGTCGCCATCCACATATCCCCTAGATGAGGACCCCTGAGGGTTCAAATCGGATCCCCAAAGCTGTTTATAATTATATACCAAGAGGACGAAGATCACTGGGCCGTCCTATGAAATGCTGGAGGGATAATTTTCTATAGGATCGTAACAGGCCTTGGCCTAATACTTGGAAGGAAGAAGAAGAAAGAAGTTAATAAACGTGGAGTGTCAATCAAATTGTATTACATTTACCCACTGTCAAAATTTACTTTTAAGCAATTCTGTATACCTGAGACTGTATTATATAATTTCATATTAAAATTAAAATCATATTGGATCAAATATTAATTTCCTTGCTTTATTTCAATGATGAAAATGATTGAGTTTTTATAAATATGAAAAATGGCTGGCATGTGAAAACCAATCTATGTAAATATATAAATCTAGCTAATACCTGGCATTCGCGCTATGCCTATATAAATAAAAATTAATGTTTTTATGTTTAGTTGAATAAGTAAAGGAAAATAGTTATGAATTTATATCGTAATTATTTTAGATTACTCGGAGTTGCCTGGGAATCTACGTATCCTCATGTACTTGGCATAAATGACCTAAAAAACAAAATTCGTTATTGTGAGTTATTCAGAAAAGAATACCAGCCATATGCTCCTATGCTTGCCCGGGAATCTACTTATACCGATCTTCTTGGCATCAATGAAAGAAAAAAATGGTTATTGTGAGTAATCTGTAAAGAGTAAAACATATGCTGTTGCAGACTTTTTTGTAGAGTTTTTTGAGATATTCAATTCTGTGTACATTAATTTTGTTTATTGATATGGTTTAGGCAGCGTAAGCCATTTAAGCGTCCAAAAAGTTCCAAAAAACATGTTTTTTCACTTCAAAGGGCCATTTTTAAGGGTTGAAGGGGTGGTTGAGTATCATAACTCCCTTATACCCTAAAAACCTTCCCAGGAAACTCCTGGAACAGTTTACAAAAAGCCCCATCACAATCAGATAAATGGGACGTGGTTAGTAATGCCAATAAAGGACAACTGACAGACATACATTCGTTTTTATATATACAAATTAGTTTAAGTTATGTAGATAGGAAATAACACTATGAGGTTTTTTAATATTGTTTATTTTTTCCTTTCACTCACCTCATACTTCATAACTCCTCGCAGACCCGAGTTTCATCACATCATTTGTGACATTCTCAATGCTGTGTCACGTTCACAACTGACGTCCAACAGCCTTCTATCCTGCAAGACTGACCTCTGCGCCATCTGATTGGCTGACCGATGAAGTTCAATTCAATCCCCTCTCCTTATAACCTTATAACACAGAATGTCACAAATGATGTGATGAAACCCGGGTCTGCGAGGAGTTATGAAGTATCAGGTGACTGAAAGGAAAAAATAAACAATATACCAATTAGTGGTTGTGAAATGTCAATATAATTATTATAATTTTAACAGCACACAAAATTATAATTTTTTGCAATGTTCAGTCAACTTCATATTTGGATAAAAGTAGTTTTAATATTTTTGTGACAGGTACACAATGCAACAGACACCTGCTGGCAGTTCTACCCTAATGGTACGATGGATGGTTCAGAAGACTGTCTCACCCTTGATATTTTCACATCCCACATGCAGTTACATGAACCCCCAGCCTGTGGTGGTTCTTGTTGGTGCTGAATCACTTAGTGGAGGATCTCCTGGGATACTCCGCGCATCAGCAAACTTGCACGGCAACAAGACGTGGGTGTTTGTAAGTCCTAACTTCAGATTGGGTGGGTGTGAGGGGTTTCCTAGCGGCAGAAGCCATCCAGAAAGATTAATACCCGCTTACATCAGGGAACTATGGACTTTCAGATCTAATTGTGGCCTCTTAAATGGGTTCAGTTCAACATTGAACATTTTGGTGGAATAAAAGTCTGGTGACTGTTCTTGGGCACAGAGCTGGTGGTACCCTGGTTAACAGCACTTACTGCTTGTCGGTGAGTAAATGTGCTGCATGTTCAACTTTTATAGCAAAAATCACCATGGGCCGCATGCAAATACATTAGTCTCTACTTAAAATTACTTCCAATCACTGGTGAGCTGATTACCCGTGAGCAAGTGCAAAGATCAAATTAGCTACCCACTAACTGGTCATGCATGAAAGTCGTCGTTTTCGTAATATTGGCAAGAAATTTACCCAGAATTCTTTGCGATAAAACCACTTCCGTTATTTTCGTCTGCTAGAGGAACACATTTATGCTTGTGTCCCGCAAATAATACTGTTATACAACGACGTCTGCATCGCGCAATATTACGCCGATTCTCCTGTTCTTCCAGTTGAATTCTTTGGCAGACTCTATCAAATTCCTCTTCTCCGCGTATACCGAAAATATGATCGAAGTCTTCAAGGTCCGACATCTTGGATAAAGCAGCAAGGGTACGCAGCAAGGTTTCAAACTACATCGGTTACCATCGGTTCCCTTCAGGATTCTCACGATAAGTTTTCTCTCTTAAGTACTTCGTCAGGTAGTTTACAAATTTCAACAATTATTATCGCATGAATAGAGTTCTGAGTAAGCAAAATCATATTAGGATACAACTTTCTCAGCAGAGAATGCCTTTTATGGTCTAATGCGTTCATAGATTCGACCCTATGAGGTTTAAATTAAGATTTAAATTAAAATGTTTCATACCTCACCTCATATCCAGTCTTCTAATATACCAATTATACGGCTTCATCTTCAGTAATTTCTTGTCAATTGATGTTATGTCGATCAGGAGAACTGCTTCTTCCTCCCTCTGCTGGTATAACCAATGAACCAACAGATCAAATCAGAATCCCCGGGAATTTCAAAGTTCATAAGTTTTTCTTTCTTGTTTTTTGAATGTGCATTTTTCCCCAAAAAGTGAGTTCTTATAGTTTTTCTATCATCATCATCTGCCTTTCAAGTATTAGGCCCAGTGGCCCGTTATGGTCTCCCGCCATCTCCGAAAAGGTCGACCCACAGATCTTCTGCCTCGAGGAATGTAGTGAAGAATTTATTTTGGTATTCTGTGACGATCTATTTGTTTAATTAAACTAGCTTTTGTATCAATTAGATGTTTTTCACACCAAGCAATAGCATCTACTGCTGACTTTTCCACTTCACCATTTTTAACATTTCTAAGATGTTCTTTACCCTTGTTTTCAAATTTCTTTTTGTTTTTCCTATATAAATTTTGTCACAACCCTGCATTTGATCTGATAAATTCCTGATTTGTTTTCTTCTTCGATTTTTAAATTTTTGTTGGTTTTAATTATCCTATTTAAGGTTTATTCATTGTTTGGTGCCAATCTTATGTTTTTATGTTTTTAAACTTTTTAAAACTTGTGATGTTTGAATGCATGGTAAGTGAATTTATTGAATTTTATGTTCTCTTCTGTGTGTTTTATAAGTGTACTTTCATTAATTAATTTTTGTCTTTTATTTATTTTCTTGTGTACCAATTTAAATCTTACATATTACATAATTAGGGACATTGAAAACATTCCTTAAAATTTGGAATGTCTGGACTAATTCAGGATAGATGGCATGCCAAAACATTTCAATTTGGATGAGTTATTAGAAAGTTTCCAGGTCTACAAAAAAGTGATAGCCTTATTATATTTGTTGTACCAGCTCACCACAAACTGTTTGGAGAAATAACGTTATAATTGGTTATTAAATTAATATTAAGCATGTTAAAACCTATTACTATGAATGAAATAAGGGGGATTCTTTACAACATGTGATGCAAAAAAATTTTGCTAAATTACAATCATACACCATGCCCATGCGCCAACAAACGCGAAGCAGTATAAACTATGGAATCACGGGATGTGTAGCCAACATATACACGATATTTAACAAACCTAAAAGCTAACTTAATACAATTTAAGTACTGTAACCTGTAAAAGATCAACCTAAAGCTAACCTAACGTAATTTAAGTACTCTAACTGTGAAAGAATGCAACTCCCAAAAATAAATACACAAATAATAAGTTCTGAAATTCTGAAATAATGTGTACAGTTAATTAGTACATACTCTATGTTTGCTGTACTGTTGTTGCATAGATTATTCGTTGAAATCAATATGGCTGCCACATCTTCATGCTATGTATATAGTTAAATATCATAGAAAAATATATTGAAATAATCATTAGAAAAAAATGTAAAAATCATTGAAAATGGTGAAAAATAATTTCAAAAATGAAACCCTAAGAATAAAATTTTGCAGGAGTTTATGAAGGAATTTAAAAAATTGTGTCACAGGTTGCAAAGAATAGCCGAACATAAAGTAAATTACTGTACATAACTAAACTATTGTAATCAATGGTAAACAGAAAAAGAAATTATTTTGAAGACTTTAGTTTTGATATGCAACTAATAGTTAGAAGGAATTGATAATGATACATAGTGCATCAAAACTATAGTCTTCAAGAAATCTATAATTATGAGGCAAGTCATTAAAATTGCACCTTTCAATTAATTAAAATAAACGTCATTGTGTCACTTCCTTTAAATGTTAAGGAAAGTAATCATATCTTTATTCTATTTCAAGAGAAAAATTATATGCTCAGACCGGGGTTTGAACCCAGGACATTTGGCTTTCTAGGTCAATGTTATATAGCTGAGCTATCTGAGCACTCCAATTCTAAATGCAAATTTTTCTCTTATACATTGTTAATTCTCGATTGCCGAATGCTATGAACCTTTTCTCGATTATAAGAGAATATTATAAGGGAAAAATTTGCATTTTAGATTGGAGTATTCAGATAGCTCAGTGGTAGAGCAATTGGCCTAGAAAGCCAAAGATCCTGGGTTCATACCCCAATTTGAGCATATAATTTTTCTCTCCAAATATAATTCGTCCTTCAGTGAGAAGTATTAAATTAATAACAAAAATATCTTTATTCTGTTTATTACAACATGATTTGTTTACCATTATACCACAGAAGCGTGAAATACAAATGTCAACCTGCCAGACCACAATATGTTAATTTTATGGTGTTTTAGGGAATCCAAAGGATTATTTTCAAAAGCGTGGGTTGTCTAGTGGTGTTGCAAGTATATATCCAGGGAAAGATTTGATTGAATCTGAGAGAGGACAATGCTCGGTATGTGGATTCTCTATCTTGTGCAGACAGCATTGAATGTTTAAGAAAAAAAGACGTAGAAGATTTGGTTAGATGTTGTACCAAAGCCATGGAGGCATCCACTTGAAGACCTGCCTCGTACAGATGATGAAGGGTCCTCTGTTCAGCACCAGTGGTTGGTTCTGGATGGAAAGTACCTGCAGCAACATTTGTCAGATGCCTGGAAGGATATTAAAGGTTCAAGCAAAAATTGTTATGGGGTAAGGTAAAACCATTTTTTAACTTTCACAGGAAAAAATCACTATGAGGTTTAATTTAAGAATTAGATTATATATTTTTAATACCTCACCTTATATCCTTTATTCTTCTAGACTGCAGTTTCAGAGCTATTAACTCCATCATCAGCAGCCTCTCGTCGACTGGTGTCATCACATAACACCAGTTAACGAGAGGCTACTGATGATACAAGGGTTATACTGAAAGTCGTGGAGCAACCCATTGTTAAAATTCAAATTTCAACAATGTAACAAAAACAACTGCAGGATCGTAATCTACAGACTTTATACCACAACATTGCCGTTTTGTGGCATCATAGCTTCTATCATGTGACCACATGCAGTGTTTCCAAAATGGCAGACATCAATGTTTCGTTTCGACAGCGCGCTGTTATTGAATTCCTTGTTAAAGAGGAACAATCTGCTGTTGATATTCACCAAAGACTTCAATGTGCTTACGGAGATGCCTGCATGGGTGCCAGCAGTGTTAGGAGATGGGTGAAACATTTTAAAGATGGGAACACGAGTATCAGTATCAAAGATGAGCCTCGTAGCGGTCGCCCACGCTCTGCCTCCACGAATTGCAACAAGGAAAGAGTTGATGCGCTCATTAGAGATGACAGGCATATCATTGTGAATGAAATCACTACAAAACTTGCAGTAGGACACAGTGCAGTGCAAGAAATGAATCACAGCTTAGGTTACCGAAAAGTTACTGTCGTTGGGTTCTACGTTTATTGAGTGAAGACCACAAACTTCAGAGAAGAACCATCACCCATAACCTTCTTCAGAGATTTCGAAATGAAGGTGATGATTTTTTGACAAGTATTGTGACAGGTGACGGAAGCTGGTTTAATGGCTACGAGCCTGAAACAAAATGCCAGAGTATGGAATGGCACCACTTGAATTCGCCATCAAAGAAAAAAGCGAAGACAGTGCAATCTGTTGGGAAAGTTATGAGCAGCGTCTTCTGGGTTGCGCAAGGTTGCATTCTGGTTGAATTTCTTGAACCTGGACAAACCATAAATGCTGCCTGCTATATCCAGACACTTGTGAAGCTCCGTCGTGCATTACACGACAAATGCCCTCGAAGGAACATCATTCTGCAACATGATAACGCGCGTCCTCACACTGCTCGTGCCACTGTGGAGAAGATCAGGACATTTGGGTGGGATACTCTTCCACATCCTCCCTATAGTCCCAATTTGGCACCCTCCGACTACCATCTTTTCGGTTCTGTGAAGGAGCAGATGAGAGGCCAATGCTACGAGACGCTGGAGGATATTCGGAAAGCAGTGCGCCAGTGTCTTCGAGCAGCTGGAACGGACTCTATCATAAGGGAATTTTCAAGCTTGTAGAACGCTGGACAAAATGTGTGCAAAAGAAATGGAGACTATGTTGAAAAGTAGCACAAAGGTCTGTAGATTAACATGGTGTACTTGGTTTGTCTAAAATAAAATTATGATGTGTTTAAAGAAATATTGCTCATGACTTTCAGTATGACCCCTCATAGAAATATAGCTCCGAAACTGCAGTCTAGAAGAATAAAGGATATAAGCGAGTAGGCTGCTCACTCATCGCGAGAGAGCGTGTGGCCCGGCGGCAAGCCTGATGACTTTAATTCTTAAGTAAAAACATGTCAATTGTAAATTCTGACCACACATACTGCACTTCTCATAACTTTTCTTAGTGCACATTATAACAGGCCACAGTTGATTGTTTTCAATTATCTCGGTGCTAACAACCTAATGCAGATATTAAGGAATATTTTTAAGATTAGAGGGAAATTATTTCTGTAATGTGTTTATCGTCATCATCATGAAGTTAAAAAACACTCCATTCACCAAAACAATTAAAAACCAACAGTCAACACATTTCATCTACTACTTAGCCATTATCAAGAATGAGCCCAGTGGAGAAAGACTGATAATGGCATGGACGTAGCCAAACCCATGACTTATGTTTTAGCTGTTTTGGTAAATGGAGTATTTTTTACTTCTAATAATGTTTAGTCACCAAGAAGATCTTATTTAAATTATTAATCTCATCATCTGTCGCAAATTAGGTCTTTTGTAGACCTGTGTCAACCCCATCTAGCAGTCTTTTAAGAGGTCTTCCTGGTCGACGATGTCCATTGGGACTTATATTGCATCATCATTTTTGAATTGTTGAATTATCCATCTTTTGCATGGTCTAGCCAGTTTATTCTACTGATAAGTTTTTCCTCTACTAATTCAACTTCTAATTGTTCTAAAAATTGTTTCATTATTATTTTTTTTATCTAAAAGAGTTTGTTTTTATCTAAAAGAGTGTGTATCCTAAATAACAAAACAACAGAGAGGACCAATTGAAATTTTATAAAACGTTGGCAGTACCGGTAATGCTCTATGGCTCAGAAGCCTGGATACATAAAAAACAAGATCTAAGTAGGATAATGGTGGCAGAAATGAAATTTTTGAGGATCTGTTAAGGGTGCTTGCACTAAGGAAGCGACGAAGAATCAAGGAACACAGAAATAAGAAGGAACTTGCTGTGGCGTTTTTAGAACGAACCACGCTTGCCAACACATTTTGTCGCGTATTAGAGAACGAACACGCTCTGCCAAACCATTGTAGCGTGTTTTTTACCCCGCTTGCTTAACTATTTGCACGCGAGAGAGATTCGATGCTGTACCTTCCGGGTCGCTGGGTTATGGTTAATGCTGTATTTAGGTAAAGTGTTCTACGATATCTAATGAAGTTATTTACAAGAAAACAGCCTGCCTCGGGCCCATAGAAGGCGGGCTAACCATTCATCTTTTTTCCTAATTGAACATGCATATAAATATATAAATACTGACATAACTTGCATGGAACTGAACTAAAATTCGTTATAGGATAGAGAATGATAATAAATCTTAAATACACCAAGGGGCGTAACACTAAAAGATAAGTTTTAATAAGAATATAAGTGTGGCATGATATAAAAACACAAAATAATGAGTACATAACAAGAATTAATCTTTGATCTCATTCGATCAGTCACAAACAATAACCAAAATATAATTAGAACAATAACGTACCATTTAAACTATCACACGGCATACTGTCTAAGTCCTATTGGAAATTCTTCTTCCATGTTTTTTAGACGAAATTCAACTCTACACCGTCCCTCGGTTACAATCCACTTGCTCATCTTCTCATTCACCATGTTATCTCGCAAGTTCTGGTGCACTGAGTTGGATTCACACACTGAATCCCCTTTCTTAAAGAACCAAACGCCACTTAGTGAGCCCTGATCGAATGATTGAAGTCCGTTGAGATAACCGAAGCCATCTATCAGGTTTCGCGAATGGAAGGGATTGTGCGCAGTAGAGATGCGCGAGGAATAAGGGTAAAAAGGGAAGGGGTAAACCACACGGAACCACAGGAACATTGGCAAGCTTCACACATGTCTTCAGTAGGGAGGAGCACACAGATGTATACTGAACCGAAAAAGGAAGGCACTTTCGGTTCACATAGCTCCCCTACACCCTCCGGGGTAACAGAAAAGCGTCCATAGGATTCACAGTAATGTCCAGAGAAGCATCCCACGTGGGAGGGGAACCAAAACACTATTGGATTCCAGCGGTACTTCAAAGCAAATCTTCCATCGTCCCCAATATCACGATCACCACACCTGCTTTCATGTAGACTATTCCAGCGCTGAGGAAAATATACTCCAATTTGCTTCAGCCGCCCTTAGCACAACATTGCGGTGTTCCAGGTGAAGATCGGCGGTGACGATAATCATGGATTGCCGGATCGCATCCGGTTCCACCGCTTTCCAGGCATCCTAGTCCAACGCCATATGCGGTCAGCTGGGCACTGGGGGGTCGGCGGATCCTCAAGCGCTCGAGCCGAACACTCAGGCATACCGATGTGAACTGCCAATGTTTAAGGGAAAGGTACTGAAAACAATAACACTGGCGCAAACAGGGAAAGCGAACCCTAGAATGTTATTAACATGTCATTATACAACGATCTAGCTTTACATTAGCTCTTTTATTATTACCAAACTGCTTGATTTTTCGATAGATACATATTTTTAGGTGACTCACAGTTGTTTTAACATGGCCATTGACGCTTTCCAATTCCAGAGTGACTGGTGTTAGAAACGTTTTACAACAACGGTTCAGCCATTTGACATAAGTTTTCCCTCCGTTGTCCCCGATACTGAGTGGGTAAAGCGATACCGCATCGATCGCCAACTTATAAGAGACACTCCTTCTCCTTATTATACTGTAGCTAGTTTCTCTTAGCGAGCTAAGGTTTTGAAGGCTTCTCCCATTTTGACCTTGTCGGCTTGTTTCAAATCACTTAATCGGCTTCCATGTGTGCCAATTTTAACTCTAAGGATGCATAATAGTCTACCAAACAATCGGAGGGTAGTTTTGCGACTCATGGACCGCATCTTACAACCCAAAGCAAACAACGGCAAATGTTGATCCCAAACATTTGCTTGACTTATGAAAAATGGTAAGCCCTGCTTTTCAACGAGCGGAAAAACCTCTCACAAGTAGGGTTTGGATTAATGGGGAGAAGTAGTAATGGCCGAACACCCCAATCGAACACATATCTTAAACATACGAGAAGTAAAGGCCTTTGATTATCCGAAACAATGGATTCAGGCACACCAAAGCGCGGAAAAAAGTTTCTAGTGAAGAATCTACAAATGCATTAGATTTCAAGGATCTTACAGGTGAAGGACAACGTATTTAGAGACCCGTCGACAACGGGTCGAACCCAACATACCTCGCTAGAGCGAACTAGGGGCCAAAGAAATCAATATAAAGAGCTTTGCATGGGGCTGTGGAGGGCTCCGTGAATGAGACCAACTTTAGTATTAGGGCAGGCTTAGCTCCTGACAATTAACGCAATTCAAAATGTATTACGCACATCTCCCCCATATGAGGCAATATTGTCTATTGAGCTTTTCCATTCGTCTTGGCAATGCCCAAAATGCATGCCCCAAAGGAGAATTCGTGAGAATACTTAAGCAAAACAGGCCCGCAGTACTACGGGACCAACAACATT
>JASPKZ010001290.1:0-98049 GCA_030220185.1 Diploptera punctata | reverse complement strand
CATTCTGGTATTCTCTGCTGGCAAGGTTTATTGTAACTCACTTCTGAGGTTGGGGCGCCTGGAAGGCGGAGTTACGCTGCCCCGATGTTAAATGATAGGCGATGATGGTAATGGTGTGTCAGGAGAGGCCTTAATCCTAAACTTAATGAATACGTTAATGATGACAATGATGACCAGATGATGTTCGGGGACGTTTGAGCCTTTAACTTCCTGACATTTATCTTACAGGTGAGGAAAAATCCCGAAAAAATCACCCAGGAAACTTGTCCCGACCGGGGATCGAACTCGAGCCAGCTGCGTGATAAGGCAGCATGTTACCTTGAGATCACAGCGGTCGACATGATTGATAGTTATATTACAGAATATAACAACAATGTTCGTTGATTGATCGTCTTTTTTTCCCCCCAAAGCCCACATTACTCTTTCTTTAAACATATCGTTTCCGAAACAAGTAAATTTCATTAAATATACTAAATATACAACATATGCTTAAATACTCTGAACGTTGAAAAATATTGTAGACAACGCGTTACAGAATTACGTTTAATAACTCGCTGCTCTTAGAAAATTTCCTTCAGTCGCGTTCTAACTTGAGCATCTCGTTACTAAACCTCTGCTTTTGTAACTAGTCGTCTAAATAACTATTATTCATTGTGTTTAGGGAGATTATAGGCTATATTACAACTTATACCATAAGAAAGAAGAGATTGTATGGCCATGTAGAAAATAGGGCAGTCAAACAAGATATACCCAACTGTTTGAGCGTCCTCACGGATGTTCTTACTTTCTTCTGCAGTTTTAATTTTAAAACGTTCTAAATTTCCCATGACGAGGCACAAATTGCGTACTAATAAAACTAGGGAATCATATATTGCATTTGAGTCTATCACATACTTGTGAACAAAATATTCTCCAAGTAATCCAACTTTTCTCACTATTAGTCAACTCCAAAGGAAAGAAGGTACTGAAGTTAATCTCATGAAAATATTATTGAATTATTAATAGGTTTTTCTCTGGAACAAGTAACAAATTTTAATTATTTGAGTTGTAATTTTACTATAAACACAAAAACCGAAAGAGACATACATATGAAACTGTCGAAATTTCAAATGATATGCGGAACTATACATAAAACATTAGAGAATAAAACAAGAAGAGATACTAGATTGAAGTTTTATAAAACATTGGCAGTTCCTGCATTACTTTATGGGAGCGAAACTTGGGTAATGACCAAAAAATTGCAAAGTAGAATACAAAGGTAGAAATGAACTTCCTTAGAAGAACAAAAGGCTGCACAAGATTGGATCGGATAAGGAATGAAGATATAAGAACAGAGTTAAATATATAACCATTGGATGAGAAAATCAGAGAATATAGAGAGAAATGGTTTACACACGTGGAAAGAAAGAATGTAACAAGATTACCAAGACCAGCATTCAACTACAAGCCAAGAGGTTCAAGGAATGTAGGAAGGCCAGTGAAAAGATGGACAGAACAACTGTGAGACGGAACAGGCAATTTATGCCTAACCCGTGAAGTGAAGAAGAAGAAAAAAATTCACCGATCCTGTCAAGCAGACACAGGAAATGATCATGATCAATTATATATATATATATATATATAAGGAAAAGCTACTGGAAGCTTTTGAGATGTGAATATGGAGCGTATAAAATAGACAGATATAATAAAAAATAAAGATGTGCTAGACAGAGTGGGTGAAGGAAGAACATGCTGGAACTCGTAAAGAAGAGAAAATAAATTTTATTGGTCACTGGCAAACAAGAAACTGCGTGCTGATGGATGCCCTAGAAGAATGGTCAACGGAAAGAAAGTTAGAGGCAGAAAAAAATACATAAGATGATAGACAATATTAAAATAAATAGTTTGTATGCGGATACAAAAAGGAAGGCTGAGTTAAGGAAAGAGTGGAGAGTGCTGAGTCAGCAGTGAAAGGCCTGGTCTAGGGCAGAACACTATGTGTATGTGTGTGTGTGTGTGTGTGTGTATATATATATATATAATATATATATATATATATATATATATATATATGTTATAATTAAATGTTTAACATTGAGCAATGCAAGCTTAATATGGAATGATAAGAAAAACAAATGCCTGGACGGGATTCGAACCCGGATCTCTGAGTCTGTACCTCAGTGTGATATCCATTACACTACCAGGCGAATCCAATTCAAACACTTATTTTTCTTATATATGTATTATTACTCTCCATTATTACTAGATGTCGCGAGAACTCGGTCTTCACCGCCATCTAGCAGCTGACTATATCAAGTAAGCAAATTAAAGAGAATATTTTTACCTTATAGCAGTGACGCTTTATAGATGTTATAATTAAATGTTTAACATTGAGCAATGCAAGCTTAATATGGAATGATAAGAAAAATAAATGCCTGGACGGGATTCGAACCCGCTAGATGGCGGTGAAGACCGAGTTCTCGCGACATCTAGTAATAATGGAGAGTATAATACATATATAAGAAAAATAAATGTTTGAATTGGATTCGCCTGGTAGTGTAATGGATATCACACTGAGGTACAGACTCAGAGATCCGGGTTCGAATCCCGTCCAGGCATTTATTTTTCTTATCATTCCATATATATATATATATATATATATAGAAGCCAAGGAGTACAAATTGTTAATTTCGGAGTTAATTGTATATTTTAGTAGTTAAAGCAGATACTAATCTGAGTGACCATTGGATACAATACAAAATCTGCCTGGCGCTGAATTCGAATGACTGAGAAGAAAACTGCTAAGCCAATCACATATGAAGTGTCTTAACTTTGAACATCATTTACTCAAAACTGACTTTTTGTTACTTATTCCCCTTGGCTTCTAAGGGTCTCAAATGTATGTGTGTGTGTCCGTTATTGCTCTAGCGACCGCAATATTTGTTACATCGAAACCAAACTTGGTATGTACCTATTAATTTAAAAATGAAATGCTGAGTTCGTTAACCATCAAAATCGGATCATTAGGTGTAAGCGTTCACCTGAAACGAAAATTAAAAAATCGTTCTGCCGATCGCAATTTTCGATATTTCACAACGAAACTCAGTATGCTACATGCTATTTAAAAACTGAGGAAGACATTTTCCAAAATCAATGACCGACATATCTACTTCGCCGCAATGTATACCATAACATTTAATTGATCTTTAAATTTGCAATATATCCAAAAAGATATATTGTAGTTTAATTTATTTATATTTTTAATGACGTAATAGAAAAATGAATCGGCAGATATTACTTCAGTTGGTGTTAAATCGTACAACAATATACAAAGAGGGTTCATCGTGCTAGCTCAGGTGGTAGCATGCCTGTTTCCTGACCAGCGGGCCCGTGTTCGATACCGGCGGAGTTGAAAATTTTACATGTTAAATTAATTAAATTTATCTAGAGAATTTGGAAATCAAGAGTGGCATTTGTTAGGACTATTTAACGAATAAAATTAAGCTGTTTACTCACAAATCATTATTTAACTGTAGTTATTTTAAAATATTTTTATATTTAATGTAAACGGCGATGTTTGAAAACGAATGGAGAAACGACAGGTACGCTTCATCTGTTTATTTTGTTTATCACTGCAACCAGATCATACTATTTTATTGCCAAAGGAATGCAATATTGTAAGAATGCTCTCTAGTGGAGAAAAAATGAAACACATCAAGCTGTATATTAATTCATTTCTGATGTCGTATGATGTAAATATGACAATTATATTTTTCTGGATTGTTACCTGGGAAAAATACATTTAAGAAAGTGCAAACAGTGGTTTCTTTTTTTGGTGGTATAATCAATTGCTACAAATGTTTTTATATTAACTCCCGCATGCGGCATGTGTTGACATTCATGCACTATATATACAATCTGGTAGCCGTATTTCTCGTAGGCTCTGTCAACTGCAAAATAAAGGTCAGACCTGTTCAGAATATTAAAAAGGAGGAGCTTTCTTTAACATGGTAATTATAACACTGATAAATATTTCGTGAAACACGACTCTGATTGGTTGTAAAACAGAAACCATTGAACGTGATTGGTCATTGACTCCCATTTGGGGCATGAGTTAAATAGTCAATTTAATTGCAAAATTTTCAATTTCGGAGCCAGGAAGGATAGTGGTGTACAATTTTTAATCGCTAGATTGTGCACCAGATTCATATATTAAATTACAAATCACGCCGCAGTACATATGTTGAGAAGGCATGTGGTGTCGGTTCGTCCGTCGGATGGAGGCGTTAAGCCTGGCGACCTCTACGAGAGTAGGCTTCTTACCGGCACCGGGTTTCACCTTATCCTTTCTCTTTATCATCATACCTCATACAGCATACTTACACTACACAAACACACACTCATCTCTGTATATCCAATACAAGAATGCATCATCTATGTAAAGTGGTCTGCAGAAGTGGCGCGTAAATTGAAAATAGACAATAATACCATCTATCCCCCAGCGCGGAATCTGAAGCTTATAAAATTGAGTGGGTGGGGTTAGAAACATACATACGTATGCGAATCGGCAATAATGTACGATTATGCATACTTCGTTTTCACTACAGTCCGATATTTTGAATAAACTAACATTAGAAATTGATTTTTACAATTTAACAAAATAAACATATTGTGACGCATCGTAATAACGACGTTTGAATTTCGCAGATGAAGACGAGAATAGTGGTCTCGCATCGATAGAAAGATTCGTGAATCGCTAACTCGCGAGTCGTAATACCCGCCAAATCATCGATACATCTATACCTTTGTTCCGGATATTTGTATAAGCCTCTATTTTCCCTTTTGGGAAAGATCGATGTCCAGCAATTTCCATATCGGAAATTGGGCCAAAAAGTTTTCCTCCGCTGACGAGGGCAGGAAGTGGGTCAGTTATGTTATGACAGCGGTAAGTGAGCTGAGAGTGAGAGAAGGATTCGTAGACTCGTCAAAGATTGTAAAATAATTGTGTAATAGATAAACATTAAAACAAGATCAATTTATTACTGTAAATTGTGAGCGAACTGTTACTAATAGCTTATGGAATTAGAAACTTGTTTAGTTTTTTGACATCATCTTGTGGTTTTTATTGCGCCAAAACGATGTGAAGACGACCAGACAAAATATTCTGTAAACCATATGTTCTACTTACTGAGGAATTCGCTTAGTTTACGCAATTCCTGCGTGACGCACTTTTTCAGTTAATGATCAATAGCGAGATTTTTTATCTTCACATATGATATTGGTCCATTGCTGTGGTCTCGAGGTAGCGTGCTCTCTTGTCACGCAGCGGGCCCGGGTTCGATTTCCGGTCAGGACAGGCTCCTGTGTAAGGTTTTTTCGGGAGTTTTTCCTCACCTGTAAGACAAATGTCAGGAAGCTTAGGATCCAACTGTCCCCGAAAATCATCCGGCCATCATCACCATCATTATCATCATCCTTCACCGATGTGGAAAACAACGGGAAGCCACCACACCTATAATTCCATAGTAAAGCTGCAAAGCATAGCATGAAAATGCTATGATTGCAATGAAAGACCTGCCCTCGTACAGAATTACTATGGATGGATGTGGTATTGGACATTTTGAATATAAACAAGCAAGATCTGAAGAAGCAGTTTATTTTGTAAACTGATCAGCTCGTTCATTGCCTTCAATGTTTATGTTATCTTCAACCCAAGAAAGGCATATGTAATGTTTACAATGTTTAAGTTGTTCTATCATGAGCTATTATAAGATTGTTAGGCCGCGCTAACTTTGGATACGAATTTGTATTGACCTTAACGAACAATACTGGAGTACGAAATGAGTGCGCACTGCACTGGTTGCGTTTTTCTGTCAGGAAGGTGATCTTCCGTTGTGCCGGTACTATGCAGTCCACTTTGTGATAATTAAGGCTAGCATTTTATGTAATACTAGCATATAGATTATGTACAGATTTTGTATAAGTTATATAGGGGAATCTTAAAATACATAATTACAAAATTATAATACCTTAAATAAACTTTATTATATTCTTACGGATGTGCAAACAGAATACATTGGAATTTCAATTGTTTCAAAATTGCAAAATGTCTACAAATTTCTTAAACATTGCGTACAATTTTTGTAAATTCTTACAATTTGGTAACAAAACATTGAAATATACTTAACGTTTGGTCACTAGTGTCTATATATACACATATATTGATACTGCGAGCAATATCCTGCTGCCTCCTATGATAAAGATTTGTATATAAGGAAATGAAAATTAATGTATGCACTGAGAGCCTGAAGAGCAAAGAGGTATTGTGCTAATATATAGAGTTAGAAGTATCATGTTCAAATCCAAAATTCTGTTTTTTTTTCTTTTCATGTTTTATATATTTGTAATCTTCTAATGGAATTTCAATAATACACAATATCACAATTTTGTTTCATCATTAGAAAATGCTTAAGTGTTTTGACATCAAAATCATGCCTACAATAATTATGGAGTAATCTCTCTATCTCTCTCTCTCTCTCTCTCTCTCTCTCTCTCTCTTTCTCTCTCTCTCTCTGTCTATTTCAGTGGTAAGTTTAAGGTTTCAACCTGTCACTATAATTCAAACAATGTAAATAAGACTAATATAGAACAATATTTTAATACATTATTCCAATTTTCTTTATTTAATAACATGTTTCCATAGATACTATTTTGCAACTGTAAAGATTATATTAAATACATGAGCAAATGAGTAAGTGCGTTTAATAAACTATTTAATTATAATTGAAAGGCGAATGAAGTGTGAAGAATGTGGAATTCATTTTCTACGTTTCTTTCCAATTTTGGATTGATATATGTATGTGGAAATGAAGTACCCAGAGAAGACAGAATTAGTACCGAAGACTGAACTAATCAAAGTGAACTAATGTCAAATAATGGCTACAGTATTCAAGGAGACAGAAGAAGTGCTGTAGTTGAAGATCATAATACAGACAGTAATATACCGGTATTGATGAAATTGCCAATTTCATAAGAGGGCAAAAGAGGTCTATGGAACATAATAAAGATGACGACTTTGCTTTACCAGCATGTAAACAAAGAAAAGTCATGTGTTCTAATCAGGCATGTAAAACAAATGTTATATTTGATGATCGTAATTCAGGAAGAAGCACAATGCATAAAGAAGTATCTAGAGTGTCAAATTACTCTTCCTCGACTTCTGTAACTATTGATAACATAGATGAAGATGATGAAACTGAAACAATTGAAATAATTGAACCTTGCACATAAAGAGAAAACTTCGATAATTTGGTTGTGATTCAAACAAATAAGAACATAGAAATAAATGCCAATGATTTATTGTATCTAATCCCTTCTAATGAAATACCTCAAACTGGAAACAACAGGGAAAATTACTTAGAAACAAACAAATATGAATATTGTAAAAGTTTTTGACCTGAGGAACTATTGGATTATTCCAGAAAAATACCAGCTCAACCAATGATCAAAATACTCAGAAAAAATATTAATGGTATATCAAGAACCAATTTTAATCTTAAAACTCATATTATTAATGAAAATTAAAATAATTGTCATGAACGGCCAAACAGATAAACCTTCATATCAAAGGAAGCTACCACAATCATCAATGAAAAAAGAGAGGAGATATAATGAACCAGATTTGATGCATTATAACTTGAATTCATCTCAAGGAATAAAAACTGCACATTCTGGAATTAACAATTCAGAAGATGGATACAAAATAAATAGCATGAAACCCATTTCAAATTTTAATGATAACTTAAATAAAGACGTAAAATATTCTTGTGGAAAAGTATTTTTGTTGAAAACAGAGCAATTTAGAAAGAAAAAAGAGGATTTAAAGTGTGAATAAATACAGGTATTTCTAACGATAAACTGGCTGAAGATATTACAAATATTATCGACTCTGCATTGATATCTACTCCTCAAAACGAAACTCTAGTTACGAGTTTTGGGTTATCTATAAAAAGGCAAAATATGCTAACTTTAGTCGGTCTTAACTGGTTAAATGATCAAGTAATTAATTTTTATTTGGAGCTTCTTCAACAAAGAGGCAAATTAAATAATTTTCCATCTGTCTATGCATTTAACACATTCTTCTATCCAAAAGTTTTGGCTGGTGGTCATGCTGCTGTAAAAAGATGGACAAAAACACAAACTTTTTTCATACGACTTGATAATTTTTCCCTATTCATATGGGAGCTCACTGGTGTGTAGCAGTTGCTGATGTGAGAAAGAAAACTTTAAAGTATTATGGCAGCTTGGGAGCACCCAATGACAATTGCCTGAAAATCTTAGTGAAATACATGAAGGATGAAATTGTGGCTAAGAAAGTACCAGTAAACGTTTGTAAAACGAAAATGCCAAGAATTTACCTCGGCAAATGAATGGTAGTGACTGTGGTGTGTTTCGTGCATGTATGCAGAATTCATCTGCGCAATGCAGACTTTACTTTCACTCAGAAAGACATTCCTTATTTTCGTTATAAAATGATATATGAAATTTATTGTTGTAAGATGTTAATGTGAGTTAATAATATTGAATATTAAAATTACAGTTGTAAATTTTTAATGTGAGTTGTTATAATTAAATTAATCATATTTTATACCTAATCTCATACTTTTTTTAAATCCAGGACTGTTTCAAAGGGTCGTCCCTTCATTGTCAAATGACATCTGACTTGTATTTATGCTTGGCTAACCCTACAGGCCCATCCTTCTTCTGAATATTGATTGACCGATGAACTTCCAAATCAAATAATTTCCTCCAATAATTTCAAAATTTATAATTTAGTCCTTGTATTTCTGGATACAGATCTTATCCCAGACTGTGAGTTCTTTAGATTCATCTGTTTCATTAATCTTGCCTTTATTTCAATTCTGTGCATTTCTCATCAAGCATGAAGAGCTAGTGCAGATTTTTCTGCTTCCCCATTTCAATACATTTATATGATTTTCCTTCATTCTAATTATCAAGTTTCTTTTTGTACATTTTTTCATATCCCCACATTTGATCTGACCAATTTCTTATTTCTTTCTTTGTTTTTTTTTATTTTTTGTTAATTTTGATTAGTTTACTAGCTAATACGCGGCACCTAAATAAATGATAATGTATTTTTACATTTAGTTGAATAAGAAAAAATAATTATAATTTGCTCTCTTCGTTATTGCAGCTAAAACAACAATAAACTAATTCATTCCATTTCGAAATTACCTTTCATACAATCCAAATAGTAAATAAATTTCATCTTCCAAATTTAATATTCAAGCATTCACTATAAGTAAAGCCATTCGTAATTAATTTTAGATACAACGTGCTGATTACCTGACGTTGCCCGGGAATCTACGTATCCCGATGTTACTTGGCATAAATGAGTTGAAACACAAAATTTGTTATAAAAGAATACCCTCCGTGCGCTGCTACGCTTGCCCGGGAATTTACTTATTCCGATCTTCATGGCATCAATGAAAGCCAAAAATGGTTATTGTGAGTTATCCGTAAAAGATAAACATATGCTGTCGCGGACTTTTTTGTAGAGGTTTTTGAGATTTTAAATTCTGTGTACTTTAATTTAGTGTATTTGTTATGGTTTAGACAGCGTAAGCCATTTAAGCGTCAAAATAGGGACTTTATTTCACGTTTTCACTACAAAGAGTGATTTTTAGGGGTGAAGGAGTTGAGTATTACAACTCTGTTATAGCCTATGTTCATCCCGGGAATCTGCTAAACATTTTGCAAAAAGCCCCATCGCAATCGGATCAACGGTATGGCCGCGCATAAAGTACGAACAAACAAACACACAAACAAACATTCATGTTTTATATATTAGATATTAAACGTTAACTTTACTACAGATCAAATTCTAAGGAATGGTACAGTTAAATGCTTGACAACGTGGTAAAAAGGATATTGTCGTACTTCAATTATAAAGTGATCCCACTGCAGGTCTTAGGAATATTGAGAGGTTAAGGCTCCCATCTTTGTAGACCAGCGATGTAAAACACGAGCTCCGTGAGACGGTGCGCTCCGATATGCTCCCGGAGTGCTCCACTGGACACGTAACGCTACCTGGTGACTTGGTTCAGTTTCACTCGTCAAACGCAGTGATGAGCATGGATGACTTGCAAAAATCAAGCCTTCGTATTGGTTTGGCACAGAATATCTCTCTCAATTTTGAAACGGTTAAATTAGCTAATTCGATGAAGAAACAAGAAAAAAACATAAAAACGCCTTTAAAACTAATAACAAACTCAACAACATCGTATCAAACAAAATTGAAGTAACAAATAAATACTAAAATAAATAAATATGAAAATCACATAAAACTTTAAGTTTTGTTTTTATTTAATTAAATATGTTATTGATTTTCAACAAGTAAAAGCCAATTCAATTGATTACTTGAAATAAAGGCGTTTATAAACTAAAGTACAAACAATTACGACAGTTTTACATCGGTACATCAACAAGAAATTTTAACACAAGATACACTGAATATTTTCAAAAGTCTATTAATAACGAAGAAAAATCAAGTTTTACCAAACATATACTAGAAACGAGTCGTCAGTTCGACAAAATCCATAAAACTATGTCAATATTACACAGAGAGAATAACAACAAGATTAACATCCTAGAAGACAGACATTTTAAAAGAAGCTGAGGATACAGACTTGCTCAACAAGAACACGCCCGCAGGCCTGAACCCGTTGTACAACTTATACAACAACATTAGTACCAGTTGAAATGCAGAAGATGAAACATAGTTTTGAAAGGTCTTCATATTTTTAACTACTTGACGAAGTTTTCAAACCGAATTTTACTTTAGTTGAGGACGACTGGTTTATCAGATACTAATTTTATATTTTTAATATTAAATTAGTAGAATAAAAATGTCAAGTGTCAAGTAAGAATGCCCGGGAAGTAGTTCCCTGAAAGAGGCGATTTATTTTCCTACAGTAGGGGCAATAAATATACCTTTTTTTTTTCCCCCTGTACCAAGAACTATTAAATCATGTTTGTTAAAACGGTATAGAAATACATGAACATGTTAAACGTATTCTCATCTTTTGTTTTGTTTGTACGTATAGGTCTGTTGGTTCTGAATTTTTTGTTCAGGCAAATATTAAATATTGCAGATTAAAATATTTTGAGGTATTATTTGACACTGTAAACCATTTAATAATATTCATTACTAAATGCTTTACTCCTGTTTGTGTGTTGTTTTATATTTCGATTCCTTCTAGTATAAGCGTTCGTGACAATGGTAGGCTTTTTCGTACAAGTCCCGCCGGAGAAATAGGAAGAGGATACAAATGCATGCTCCAGAGCTAGTACCGCGCTCCGCACGGAACTTGAGCCCTGAACTATGACATGGCTGTTCTAGACAATCAGCAAAAGATTTCAGTATAGTGTGACAGCCGTCTTTACCTCCACAACATAGTATGGTATTATTTTTTTGTAAGGCTGAATTGACCCCAGGGTCACGATGCCGCTAGAAGATTAAGCAGTTTAAAAATCCTGACCCCATCGGGTCTCGACCCTCGATTTTCCAACTTGTAGGATATTGCCTTAATCAACTGTACCACGGTGTGCTCCCTATATATTTCTACTATTTCATTCGTTAACAGAATAGATCGTTCAGGTTTTAAAAGAGATCTTGCTATGTGGAACCCTATACTCAAGTCTTCAGAGTCTTCCTGTATCTGTGTTTATCGTATTTAGTAAATTGAATTCTTCTTGGACTGTTTCTCAGCAGCTTTTTGTATAAGTTGGAAAAAAAAACCAATTCCAGTGTACAATATGGTATCTGATTTTTTTAATGTAAACAAATATTGTTTAAATTATTTTTCGCTTATGAAAATACATTTTTTAAAATCAAGAAGCATAATATGTAAATGTACATAAAATCTTTAAAATATGTAAACATGTATAATTATGATGAAATATGTAAAACATGTAATGATACATTTTCATATATAAGTAAGTTTATAATTCGTGGACATTTGTCAGTTTTATCCATGTATAAACAAAGGGAAATAATATGTAATTACATACAAATCCTAGCCTTAGTGATAATTATTTCTTTGTTGCCCAATGAATAATTTGTTTCTTGATAGCAGAAACAGATTCATGACTGCAGGAGAGAATAGAAGCGGAACGAATGCTCATAATATCACGGATGTATTTCTCTCGCAATAACAATTTAAAAAAAGCTTAATATGATCTATGTAACGTTTATGATTCATAAATAAAACATCAGTAAATTTACAGATATTTTTAATTCTTCGGATATTTCTTTCCATGCCCTAAGTTGATGGTCACATAAATGATAAGTTGAATCACCTTGATTCCACAGACATGTGTGTCCAAAAACCAAAATCATAAATTTTTCGATATCCATTTTTTATATTAAACGTATGAACTTAGTAAATTATCACAAATTGGTATTGATTTCGGACGTCGAAACTATACGTGCGTAAACGTACTAACAACTCGCATCTTGTGTGAGCGCTCCCATAGTACTAGAAGGATCGGGATCGTTCGTGCGTTTTGGTACGTGTTTGCGCTAGCGAATTTCGTACGAAAATGTATATAAAAGTGAGCGCGGCTTTATTGTTTTGATTGGGACTAAGTGATGTTTGAGAGTTACTTTGGATTTGTATACAAGTATTTCATCATGCATGATACACTATCTGCCTTTAGGTTAATAAAGGCTATATTAGAAATCGCATAAACGCATCCAATTCTGACTAAAAGTTATATCTTGTTTACACTTTTAATATATTAGTTGTATAACTGTCCATGGTGCTGGTGAAGTAGAAATTACCATGGTTGCTTCTGGTTTCAATTCCGCGGTTCAAAACTGATTGTGGTTGATGGATTGTTTAAGAGCATAAAAATACTGATTACGGCTTCTTCGGAAGAGAAATAAAGCTGTGGATCTCGCGTCGTAGATTTACACCTCTTAAAATAACTTGAAGCCTGAAATAAGAGACCACTGACCAAAATTGTCGGCCCTTTCAAGCCCAAATTTTAATTATGATGCTAATTACCAAAGTCGTTAATTAAATTTCTCACGGATAAATAGAAATAATAATATACACGCATATGAAAAACTGGTAAAAGTAAAGTCAGTAAAATGCGATAAACAATTTACTTTCAAGCATTTAATTAATTGGTTAATTAATTAAATATGAATTAAAATAAATAATATAATTAATAACAATGTAATCTTCCAGTTCCTGTCATACAGCCTTAATGTAATTGCGAATATAGTCATGTTTCAATATCAAGGTCTGGCGGTTTGTCACATGTGCTATAAAACAATGCAAATTCGAAGCAGTGCGTTACGACCGCGACCTTCAAATTAACCTTAAACTTGAAACTAACCAGCCAATCCTGAATGCAATGAATGAAACTAATACACACTGTCTTTACATTGTGTTAATAATAATAATAATAATAATAATAATAATAATAATAATAATAACAATAAAAATAATATAGTAATAATGATTAGTAGTAATGATAATATAATCTGAATAATAATAATAAAATAATAAATAATAACAATAATAATAATAATAATAATAATAATAATAATAATAATACAATATAATAATAATTTTATTTATTTTGACAGTTTAAACCAAACTCTTTTAGATTAACATTTTATGATAAACGGAATTAAAATGAACTGTATTTTATTCGCAGATGACCAGATCATTGTAGCTTCCTCAGAAAATCAACTATAAAAATCAGTTTATAAATAATGTAAACTATAAACGATAATAATTTGAAGATATCAACAGAGAAAACAAAGTTCATTGTATTAATTGGAACTCAGCCTAAAATGACAAAAATTGTAATTGGAGCAAACATCATTGAACAAGTAACTTGTTTTAATTATCTGGGATGCATGTTATCGTACCTGCAAAATTTGGATATGGAGAAGAAATCAGGAACATTTTTCAGATATGTGGTTCAATGAGGAGATATTTGAGAAATAAGACCACAAGAGGAACTCAATTGAAATTCTACAAAACAGTGGCCATTCCAACGTTAATAAATGGATTTGGCCTTTAATGATCTATGATAAACATAAAATTGGAGACAATAGAAATGAGATTTCTGAGATCCGTTGCAGGTATATCTTTAAGAGACCAAAAGAGAAATAAAGATATCAGATATGAATTACAAAAATATAATATAAATGAGAGAATACACAGAAATAAATGTAAATGGTTTGAACAAGTACAAAGAATGTCAAATAATCGTTTATCAAAACAGATACTTTATTATAGACCTGAAGGCCGAATCAGGAAGACCAAAACAACGTTGGAAGGACGACCTGTAGAATATTATGCAGCGGGGAGCGGAACGGGTCAACAGGCTGAAACCTTGAAGATGATGATGATGAGTTTAAGCCATACATCTGTTAGCATAGTTTAAAACGAACATAATCACATGTCAGACGACTAGAAAGAGCGGAGACAAACAGCAGAATATTAAAATATATATACAGTCAATAAAAGAAACTAAGGCATTCGTAACAAACTACAGTAAAAGCTCCTTATTCGCGGGTTAAAAAATTGAGACACATCCTGTATTCGCGGTTAAAATTTATTTATTCGCGGATCCAATCGGTATATTAGAAGGATTAGTATCCTTTATTAACGTATCGGCAACATTTTTACTGCAGGCCAAGGTGGCTTTTACAAAGAGTGATTCAAACCAAATAGATAAATAAATATCAAAACAAACATTGTCACTAACCCTGAAGTTCATTGTTAAAAGCTGTTGTATTTCACGTGCAGATATGTACTTTGATAAAATGCTCCATCGCCACGATCGATATATTATTGTTTCAACTTGTCACTCGTTGCAATAATTTTGATTGAAAACATGTGTCTCTTGTGCTTTGTTGCAGTTTATAGTGTCGAGTAAAAGAAAGAAAAATTAGCACCGAAGAGAAAAAAAATAGTGTTGCCGCTTGAAGCAAAAATAGAAATGCTTGACCGTTTATACGGGTTGGCAAGTCGTCTGCGTCTATATCACGCTGTTTCAATGCTAATAAATCAATAAAACCGAAGACAAAATAAGGAATTCTAACGCAGAATTCACAGCTGAATATCAATCT
Organism: Diploptera punctata; assembly: GCA_030220185.1. Classification (NCBI taxonomy): domain Eukaryota; kingdom Metazoa; phylum Arthropoda; class Insecta; order Blattodea; family Blaberidae; genus Diploptera; species Diploptera punctata. The sequence continues at coordinate 82,892 of JASPKZ010001290.1, read as the reverse complement.
TAATTTAAGGATATTCTAAAAGCAGCAAAACAGGAAAGTTCTTTAAGCCCTTGCCTAAACCTGACAGTAATAATTAATAGAAATTGTTCGAAATCTCTCATTAATTGATTCTATTTTATTAATTTTTATTTTACTTTGTAAGTCCACCGATGTGGTCTCGGGGTAGCGTGCTGCCTTGTCACGCAGCGGGCCCGGGTTCGATTCCCGGTCGGGACAGTTCTGGGTAAGGTTTTTATCGTGGTTTTTCCTCACCTGTAAGACAAATGTCAGGAAAACTTTAAAGCCGAAACGGTCCCCGAAATCATATGGCCATCGCAATCATCATCATTCATATTCATTTTCATCTTAGGTTAAGCTTAGGATTAGGGACTCTACTGGCGCACCACTATCATCATCATCACCCATCATATCATCGGGGCAACGTAACCCCGCCTTCCAGGCGCCCCAACCTCAGAAGTGGGTTACAAGTACGCCATGCCAGGAGAGAAACCAGGAATGTCGAAAGACAACCTGGGGCATTTGAAAAAAAAAAAAACTTTGTAATCTTGAAACGTATCCCCTATATACCCATTCAAATTACCATTCCATATTCGCGGTTTCTGTATTCGCCGCATATTTGCGGAACATATCCCTCGCGAACAAGGCGCGTTTACCGTACAATACAAAGCATAACCACAATCCCCGATACATACTCGTAATATACATGATGAGTACCGGCATGAACATGTGACTAGAATGCTCCTAAGTACAAAACCGCAAAACATCCTACACTGCACACAAGAAGAAATAAGAATCTAGGGGTGGAACAGGTCCAACGACCAAATCAGGACAGCATTTGACGATTAGAATTAAATTCAGTTAATTTCAGAAAACACATGCCATACAGCGTCCGGCTACACCAGAAGACCATAAATGTGACAGGGTCTACTAGAATATCTCGCACCGTAGCCGAGCAGTTTAAGGCATTATGCCTTTGTGAGAGTTCGAGCTCCCGTGGGGAAGACATTTTTTCATGGAATTTCGGCCAGTATGGGACCAGTGTTCACCCAGCATTGTGAGGAATTTGGGTAGCTAAATTAAGAAACTGCTCCATGTTGTTATTCTCGACATGCTGTCCTCGTGTCATTCGTATACTAGCTGGATTATCGTCTACAATTGTGATTAACACATTAGATATGATGCCAGCAGCCGATTGGTAGATCAAAGGCTTTCTAATCTTGTGTGTGTGTGTGTGTGTGTGTGTGTGTGTGTATATATATATGTTATAAGTAAAATAATTATTAATGTTATAAATATAAAATGTAAAAATAAATATTACCATTATTAAAAATGAGATAGTTCCATTAAGATACAGGTAATAAAAAATTAAAAACAGATGAATAACTGACATTAACATAAAATTTAACTTCAAAAATAAAATTCATATTATATGCGAAGGCCTAAAGGGTGTGACTCTGAAATCAATAAATGAAAATGTATCCTTGAAAGGAAATGACAGTTAAAGGTTATAGGTGCAAACTGAAATAGACAACTGATATATATTTGAATCTAATAGACAACTAATTAGTTATAACTTAATACCTGGAATAATTAGTATAACCTTCAATAAATGGAATAATACTTTATTTTATCCTACAAATAAAAGTGTTAAACGTATGAACCAGTTTTTCTCTCTTTACCTTAGTTAAACCTCTCCCCATATAATTACTTTTACGTGTCCTACGTCACAAGGACCTTACAGGGACCCGACCATTCGGGAGAGGTTTGAAACTCCTAATTTTATAAATACTTAAATAAAAATGAATTTATGCTTAAAGGTTAATATTTTTACAATGAAAATGTCACTTTTATTTTTTTATGAATTATAAAAATGTAGCCTATAATATTATGGTTGTTTCACTAACAATATATACAAGTGCTTTGATATTAAGGAATATTTTTTGTGGACCTCAAATACACACATGCTTTATTGATCACACAAGAACATGGAAGGCTTCCCTGGATGAGTGATAAGCTCTATGCCAGCCACTCCGAGACAACACGAACATTTAAGATAATACACTCCATTCATTCGTTTATACATACCAAACAGGGTGAATGTGATATGGATGATGATTGTGATGGCCAGTTGACGTTCGGGGACCAATTGGGCCTTAACGATTCCCGACATTTGTCTTAGAGCCGAGGAAAAATCCCGAAAAAAATCTCACCCACGAAACTTATCACGACCGGGTATCGAACCCGGACCCGTTGCATCTGAAGCAACAAAGTTGCTAATAGACCCAGCAATGTACTATCTTATTTTCACTGTTGATAAATATCTTCAATATTATATCAATTAAGAATATCTATATCTAAAATTACATAACAGCCCAATGTTGTGGTCTTAGCCTGTCCTTTGTTAGGAGTTAATAGACTAAGCTAATTTAGTTATAGTGGAACGCCAGTTATAGACCACGGCCACATAGCCCGGAATCTTTTATTACTAATTTAGTTATGCTCATTTCCCCAAAGATGTCATGCATTGTATGCGATCAACATACCAACCCAATGAGACATCTTAGTCAATTAAGGCACTGCTAGGATGAAGGAGGTCGGTAAATTTTGCTTAGAGGCCTCTTTATTCAGGATTAAAAATCTTTTACGAGCCTGGCCTAAAAATCTTCACGACCCACTGCTTGAAGTTCCTCCGGAGGACTTGCTCCTTGAATTTTTCCATCCTAAAAAATCCATCGATCTCGGCCGGGTTTGAACCCGCGATCCTCGGGACCAGAGGCAAGGAACATAACCACTAATTAAGAATGTCATTATTTAAATTAGGAGTAACCGTTTTCTGAAAAAAATCAATTAAAAAACGTAAAACGGAGACTATTTACACAATAAATGTAAAACTGCTGTCAGTTGTAGTTCGTGTAATATGTACATATTGCTCCTGGGGAAATAGTATATTATGATGCGAGGTTGGGAACTGGTTTTTAATATCCGAGATTCTGTAAAACACTTCACAAACGTGCGTTGTATATTACTTTTTGCGCGATGGTGTTTTCAAAATAATAAATAATAGTAAAATAATAACATCTTTGTTCGAAATATTTGCGATTATAAACAACTGACTAACGTTAACAGTGTGGGCAATGTTTATTAGTTGAAACAACAGGAGGCCGTGAGAACAGGTAGTTATAAAATGGCGGAAAGTACGTATTTGTTGTTTTATATTGTTTCAAATAAAGTTTAGTTCATTTAAAATGCAATGATTTGTTTCGTATAACGTATATTAACACTATTTTGGATATTTTTTGTATATACATTGTATGCAGTATACATTGAGGGCAGTGGGTTTTACTTCCCACACGCAGTTTGTAATATACAATATTACAGTATAGTTATTTTATTACAGTATAGTTATTTAGGTTGGCAACCCCGAAATGTAAGAAGTTGAACTTTCAATCATGGTCGCCATTACTGTAAGTACGACCAAACACACTATCGCGCAAAAACGTACTTTTCTTCCTACTTACCCAAAGGTTAAAATAATAAATTTATTATAATACTGAATATAAAATAATGTATTATGAATTTATTAAAGGCAGCTCCATGGTCTAGTTGGTTAGACTGTATAACTCATTATTCTCATTTGTTTGACGTATGAGTGCTAATCTACTTTTTTACACTTGTTCACTTGTTTATCTTATGGGAGACATCTATTAAAATGCGAACAATACAGATTAAACAGATATTAAACCGTGTAAAAGTTAAACAAGAAAATACATATTAACATTTTGCTAATTTTAAATAATTAAGCAACATTAAAAACTGTCACTAATATACAATGAAGACATTTTTATTTAAAAATTATATAAATTCCCGTGTCTCAATGTTTTACTAACTGTACTTATTCTTTATTCTTCTTCTTCTTCTACTACAAGGTTTAGGCTATGCAGCCTGTTCCGGCGAAGTTAAAAGTGGAATCCATCTTCTACGTGGTTGGCCAACATATCTTGTTCCTCTGGGATTATACAGGAAGGTTCTTTTTGGTATTCTTTCGTTGTTCATTCTCATTAAGTGTTCTGTCCATTTCTTATTATTTTCGCTGATTATATCTTCAATTTTATATATATTTAATTCTTCTCGTATAGTTTCATTCCTTATTCTATCCGCTCTTGTGCATCCTTTCACATTACGTAAAAATAGCATTTCCGCAGTCTGTATCCTGCTTTTATCCCTTGATTTCATTATCCAATTTTCACTTCCATACAACAACTGTACTTATTGTTTTTAATATTTAAAATTCTATCTATCTATCTATCTATCTATCTATCTATCTATCTATCTATCTATCTATCTATCTATCTATCTATCTATCTATCTATCTATCTATCTATCTATCTATCTATCTATCTATCTATCTATCTATCTATCTATCTATCTATCTATCTATCTATCTATCTATCTATCTATCTATCTATCCTGTGGGAATGTTGACACCCTTTTGGGTGTCCAATATATTTATGGCTGTGCCTTTTAGCCCGCAAATTTTGAAAAGGTGGGCCGAAAAGTTATTTTAAGAGAGTGTAAAATGTGTGAAAGTTATGGTAGTACGGTAGGATGTATTAATTTGGTGTTTGATTCGGAGCAGTGAGCAGCGAGTATTTATGTGAGATATTGATTGATGCTAGGCCTAAAAGTTGTTGATGATGATGATGTACGGGATGATGTTTGTGTATTACCCGTGCTATTGTTATTTGGTGAGGGTTATCCTTATTGTGTTTTTGGTTTTGATTCTGTTATTTTGTGTTCTGTTGGCGTCGGTCACACCTTGGTTCCTTTCAAATGAGCTCCGTAATGAAATCATAATAAAAATTCTATTTATATTGGGAAACGTAAAGGCACTGAGGTCTAACCATGTTCAGAAAAAGTGATTATGGTAAAAAAAAAACTTTGAATTTTCCGATATTCTACATCTCATTTCGAAGTATAATAATTAATTATTTTATTCCTCGTAAATTGTTCGAAGCTCTAAGCGCAAGCTATCTTGCCTATCAAACATAAAATTGCTATAAACAGAGAATTAAAAAATAAAATTGCAAACAAATCCTGTTTCTTAAAACAAGTGTTAACTGTAAAATTTAAATATTATGATCACACTGTAGAGTGCACTAATTCAATTTGTATTTTGGAATATAAAAGACATTGTTGACCCAACATATCGTAAGCGTTAAAAGCAATTGAGATTTAAACATACAGTTTTCTGTAGCTAAATTAATTTCCTTATACAAAATGAGTCAATTATGTTGCATTATAAACTGGTTTGGATGGCATATAATAGGAAAAAAAATCAACTACACATTGACGGATGGAATATGAACATAAAAAAAGCAGCATCGCCATATAAAACAACAAAAATGTAAAAAAAAAACTGACGAAGAATAAATATTATTAGTAATCAAATGTGCTCTTTTGGTTTCCTTGAATGTTAAAATAGATAGAATTTTTAAAATAGGAAAAACATAAGGTTTCGTAATAGGGTTAATTCTTTTAACCAATTCCACCAGGTTGTCTTTATGACAATTTCGGGTATTCTCTCCTGGCATGGCAAAATTGTAACCCACTTCTTAAATTGGGGTGCCGATGATATCTCGATGATATGAACCGCCTGGAGAGTCCTTGAACCTAAATGGACGACCACATAATTAATTCCTTTAAATAATGCCTGTGATATGTCTAGGAATCGAATACGGGACCTTATAAATTGTAGTAAGAATCCCTGATCACTAACTCATGAGGAAAATGAGTAAATTTGTAGTTTTATATAAATAAATAAATAATATATAAATAAAGAGTGCACGAAAATAATGTGCTGAATATATATTGTTATTGATGCCATACATTCGCTCGTAAAACGTATACCAAACTTCCAGTAAAATAGAAAATATATAATATGCTAAGTCCACCTAGATAAAGGGAATTGAAAAATCATCGTTCACGGAAGAACATTCTAAGTATGTGTAAGCATTTTTCTCTCTTGAAAACTATCCCTTTTCTAAAATTATTAGATACATTTCAACAAAAAAAAAAGGAGTAAAAATACACGAATAATAGAATAACAAGTCTGTCACGCAGAAACTGCGTAAATTAAGTGAATTCATCAACAAGTCGAATTTATGGTCATTCGGAATATGTATATTTATTTTGTTAAAATTAAGAAACTCAATTTCTGATGCCAATTTATGTAAAAGTGGTCGGTTGCAGAGAAAACAAATTATGCTTAACTATAAGTTACTTGCATATTGTTGTATACTTCGACACCAATTTAAAGTCTACCAATCCATTTTTCAATCACTGTATTAAAAATATTAAATAAATAACACGATGCTGGATGGCACCGGTCCCATATTGACCGGAATTCCATGAGAAAAATTTATTCCCTCACGGAGACCCGAACCAGTACAAGTCCCGTAGCTCTACGCCAAGGCATATTGTCTTAACCACTCGTCTACGGCGCGGTACATACACATATATACATTTTGATCATGATCATTTTTCAGTATCTACTAGATAGGGTCAGGAAAGATCTATATTTTTAAGAAATATTTTAATGAGAATCTCAATTGCTTCATTTTTTTCGGAATTCGCCAAATAAGTTTATATATCAACATGAAAATATAGCCTAGCAATCGAACTAAGAAATATATATGTTGTTCCTGGTTGGTGTTTCATTTGATGACTCTCTTTAATAACTTGGATCATTTGTGTCGTAATTTAAATCTGGACGTAAAACAGCACACTAATTTTGCGCAGAGGCCTCTTATTTCAGCTTGAGTTTATTTTACGTGTCATAAATATGACATGCGATTTATGCTTTACTTCCATTCTAAAGGAAGCTGCACTAGGATTTTACGCCCTAGAAAAAATTAATCGACCCTGGCCAGGTTTAACCCGCGAAACTTTAAATTAGACATAGCATAGTAATCACTAGTCTACTGTAACAAATTATGTTCTAGTATACTTTTTTTTCTGCATTTGGAAAGCAGCAATCCAATGCAACCGTCTCCTTAATACCAATGAGTGTTTTGTCTAAGAAAAATTAGAAAAGACTAAGAATAAGGTACCTGAATAATTAATTTCCACATCTCCACAACAAAATATCGACATTTTAATGAGTTAATGATATAATAGTAGATGTGCTGCCGCCTAAACGAGTGTCTTGACGCAGCACTGATGCCATTGAATGCACAACCACTGGTTTGACCTCAGCAAGTTGCTGCTGCGCTATTGAATGACCAGAAGAACCTGGTTCACTTGCCACTTACACAAGTGAAGTGTGTATTTTACATTTTAAATTCCACTCTCATGTACAATGTACGGTACTTTGAATAAACTTTAAATATTGCAGAGATTTCAATGCTTGGATAAGACACAAAGCAGGATGTTGTCAGCACATGTAGCTTCTCAGTTATGTATAAGCTTGCATTCTTCTACTCTTCATATATAATATGTTATATTAAAACAATCCAGGATCCAAAAAAAAAAATGATTTTACACGTCTAGTGAGTGCTAATAAAAGTTATCCAAGTCTGAATAAAGTTTTGGGCTTTAAACTCCTAAATAGATCGACAAACTTTTACTGCTAAATAACACAATTCTACCAATATTTTGTATAAAAACTAACCAACTACTTCACTGGCACTATCGAAACCATAGGTTCATGACCTCGCGGACATAAGCTCTGCACATATCCCTATCCTGAGTTAACGCTTTCCAATCATCCCCTATATAATCTACTTCCCTTAATTTAAATCATGGTTAATGTTACTCTCTCACCTTAATATTGGTCTACCAACTGGGCGCTTTCTTTCTGTTTTCCTACAAGAAGCTTCTATGCACCTCTTTCATTCCCCATTCGTGCCACATATCTTGCCCTTCGCAGTATACGAGTCTTAAATATTCTAATTATATCTGGTTTCTTATAAAGATCATGTAGCTCACTGTTATGAGTCTTCTCCTTTCGCCTGTGTGTTCAACTCTCCCTGGTCCAAAAAGTTTCCTGAGAGATTTATTCTCAAATACTCGTAATATTTTCTCCTCCCTTAATGTAAGAGGCCATGTTTCGTATCCATATAATATAACTAGTAGAATAACAGTTTTATATATTTTCAGTTCAACGTTTTTTGAGAGAAGATGGGATAACAAAAGTCCCTGTAATGCATAATAGCACGCATTTCCAGAAGTGAGCCTATGTTTAATTTCATTGTGCACGCAGTTTAAATCTGGATTCTCACGAAGAAATCAGAAAGATCTCATTACTTGGAAAATAAATTGACGAAATATTTTTGGCGCTGTTAAAGAAGTGAGGAATAGCGAATAAGAAACAACAGAAAATTGCGAATATTGCATCAATAATAGAAGTTCTTGTATAAAAACAAGAAAGAAAGCGCCCAGTAGGTAGCCTGATAATGAGATGGGAGAATAATTGTATTATAATTTGAGAGAGATGAATTATACAGCGAGTGATTGAAAATATTAGCTCAGAATAGAGATGTACGGAGAGCGTATATCCGCACGGCTATGGATCTCCGGGTTTGATAGTGGCAATGAGTGAGTTAGCTACTTGGTATCAGGAGCTGGATATGATTCTAATGGTGAAGAATAGAAGAATGCGTTGGCTTGGTCATGTAATACGGCAACAGAACAAAAAAAGTATATATACAGTCCACCGCTGTGGTCTCGAGGTAGAGCGCTGCCTTGTCACGCAGCGGCCCCGGGTTCGATTCCCGGTTGGGACAGGCTCCTGGATGAGGTTTCTCGGGGGTTTTTCCTCATCTGTAAGACAAATGTCAGGAAGCCTAGGGTCCAACAGTCCCCGAAAATCATTCGGCCATTAGCATCATCGTCCACCGCTGTGGTCTCGAGGTAGCGTGCTGCCTTGTCACGCAGCGGGCCCGAGTTCGATCCCCGATCAAGGCAGTTTTTCTGGGTGAGGTTTTTATCGGGGTTTTTCCTCACCTGTATGACAAATGTCAGGAAACCTTTAAGGCCCAAACGATCCCCTAAATCATATGGCCATCATCACCATCATCATCATTATCATCCTTCACCGGTGTGGAAAGCAACGGGAAGCTACCACACCTACAATTCCCTAGTGAAAATGCTATGATTGCAGTGAAAGACCTGCCCTCGGGCAGAATTACTATGGATGGATATATATATAGATAGATAAACAGACAGGTGAATGGAGAAGACTCCATTACAATGAACTACATGATCTTTATAGGAAGCCAGATATAATAAGAACAGTCAAGTCTCGTAGACTGCGATGGGCAGGACATGTTGCACGTATGGGGAATGAAAGACTTGCATGGAAGCTTCTTGTAGGAAAGCCAGAGGGAAAACGCCCAGTTGGTAGACCAAGAATGAGGTGGGAAAATAACATTAACTATGATTTGAGGGAAGTAGATTATACAGGGAATGATTGGAAAGCATTAGCTCAGGATAGGGATGTATGGAGAGCTTATGTCCGCGCGGCCATGACCTACGGGTTCGATAGTGCCAGTGAGTTAGTTTAGTTAGTTAGTTAGTTTATATATATATATATATATATATATATATATATATATATATATATAATTGAACAACATTATGACCCTCGTTATTTTTCAAATTTGATTTTTACACCGTAAAATGTTCCCATATATCATTAACAACTATTTCCAATATATGCACTTGGGGAGGGGATGAGAGTTCAAAACTTGTTCAATTAAATTTATCCATGGCATAAAAGACAGCTGGACAGACCAAAACTACGACAAATGGCTAGTGTACAGACGTGTGCTATTAAATGTTTACGAGTAGAACAATAGGTTGAGTATTGCGTAGCCAACTCTTATTCATTTTAAGGTAAAAGCTTGGATTAAATTTCCATGTTTATTTTATCAGCTACACGCAATAATAAAAGTCTACAATGGCTGGAGAAAGGCCAAAATGCTAATATATATCGAGAAATGTCTGTATATCTGACTTACGTAACTTTACCTTAATGTTTACTTTAATTGTAGAAAACTGGCAGCCGTCCAGTCCACACATTGAAGGACTACATAAGTTTATTGAGAATAATAATTATACCGAGAATTGGCTCAGGAGGTAGCGTTTCCGACTCGTGTACGGGAGATTTCCAGTTCACATCCTTGTACGGACCAACCTGATTGTGGCTTTTACCTGGATTTTCTCAGTCATCAAGTGAAATGCTGGGTTGGAATTTCATTATTATATTTATTCCATCATAATCACCATTTTATAGTATCATTATACGTTAAAAACATACAACTTTACAAAATAGATACACAATCAAAGATTCCAGACCGATATGACCTTAGATATTACCGATTCTATAAATAAGCACAAAGTAAAATAAATATTTATTGTTATTATTATTATCATCACACCCCCCCAAGAACTATCACCTTGACGTGGTGGTGGGGGCTTAGTACCCGATGAACCAGCGACCCTACTGGGGAAGACTGATTTAGGTTAATCTTGCTGGTGGGTAAGAGGCGAGGGGAACTAAGTATAGCTCACAACGAGGGAATGGCGTCTGTATCCATATTGGGCGGCCACATCTTCGTCAAGTCTTCAACGGTCAACAGGGCGACAATGAATAGCACAGCTAAACTTGTAGGGCCTGAAGAGCGGAAGAAGCAGTCCTCTCTTGGGGGGTGGATGCCCAGAGGAGCATGTTTTTAGGCTCAGAGGAAGCAGCCCTTCCACCATCCTTGTCCTGCGAAGCGCTCGTAACACTTCCAGGAGACATTCATCTTACTGAGAAGCTTCATGAAATCAGCCGGATTGTCATAAAAGGAACCGACCCAAGCAAGATAAAAGGATACGATTTGGAATAAAGGACATTTTGAAATTAGGAAATTGGAACGTAAGGGGAATAAATACAAAAGAAGAAGACTTAGAAAGAGAATTAAAGAAAAAAGAAATAAATATAGCAACAATAACAGAAACAAAAAAATAAACTAAAAGGAACAAAGGACTTAAAACACTATACTATGTTGTATAGCGGAGTAGAACAGACAAGAGCGCAGTGTGGAGTAGCAATTTTAATAGATGAAACATGGAAGAACAAATTGAATAGCTATGAGTTTATAAATGAAAGAATCCTGATAGCCAGATTTAAAATTGAAAGAGGATATATGATGATAATTGCTGTGTATGCCCCAGAGGAAGGTAAGAAAGAAGAAACAAAAAAAATTATAAAACATTACAAACATTAGTTGATAAATGTACAAAAGATCATGTAATAATAAGTGGAGACTTAAATGCCAGAGTAGGCAATGTCCCTATACCTAATGTAATAGGATATAATGAAGAAATAACAATAAATGATAGTGGACAGGATTTGAGGCAGTTTTCAACCTATAATCAATTAAAAATAATGAATACCTATTTCCGAAAAAAAGGACATACATAAATATACAAGAAGTGGATATAACTCAAGATCAATAATTGACTATTTAATCGTAAACAACAAGCTTGGAGCTTTGGTAACAGATGTGAGAGTACATAGAGGTAGCGATATATACTCGGATCACTATCTCGTGATAAGTAAAATAAACATAATAGCTAAATGGAGAAAAAATAACATAAAGAACAAAGAAAACAAGAAGAAGTATATAAAGTATATTTATTACAAGATCAAAGTATTAGACAACATTATGAAAGCAGAATGAATAAATATATATCAGAGATAGCGACGTCAGAAGATATAAATATTGAATGGGAAAATATATCAAATCTAATACATAAAACAGCAAATGAGATATTAAGAAAGAAAAATAGAATAAGAATAGGAAGGGCTTGATAACTTGGAATGCGAATATACAAAATGTAGTGAATGCAAAACAAAAAACATATCATATGTATTTACGACTGAAAACAAAAGAATCTTACGAAGAATATAAAATGAAAAGGAGAATTGTTAAAAGCATTATAAGAAAAGCCCATCAGGAGTCATGGGATAAATTTATAAGCTCAGTAGAACATGATATGACAAGAAATAGGTTATAAATTAGTGAAACATTTAAATCGAACTGAGAAAGATTCTGCCAGATTGAATATAATCCCAGAACAAGAATGGATACAACATTATGAAAAACTTTGGAAAAAGGAGGAAACCGAAGGAAAAGAGAACAATGAGGAAGAGATAAAAGTGGAAAATATTGATGTAATAGACATAAATGAATTAGAAATGGCTCTGAAAACCACTAAGAATAGGAGAGCTACAGGATTAGATAATATAAATATGGAGTTAGTCAAATATAGTGGAATATTGTGTAAACTACGAATACTTCATTTAATTAATATATGTTGGCAGGCCTATGAGATTCCAACCACTTGGAAAATAGCAATTGTGAAGAATATATTTAAAAGGGGAGATCGGAGAAATTGCGAGAATTACAGAGGGATTAGCTTAATGAATACTGGCTACAAGATATATACAAAAATAATAACTAATAGATTGAGAAACATAACAGAAGTAATAATAAATGAAAATCAAAGTGGATTCAGAAAGGGAAGGTCATGTATAGACAATGTCTTTACACTGAAACAACTCATAGAAAAGAGAAGATAACATAACTTAGAAACTCACATAGGATTTATAGATTTGGACAAGGCCTTCGATCGAGTAACAGAACAAAAATTATGGGAAATATTACGAATGAAAGGATATCAGCTGTGCCTTGTAGAAATAATAAAGAAATTATATGAAGACACAAATATAATTATAGATACCGGATTCAAAAGAACAGATACAATCACAACAAATACTGGGTTACGACAAGGATGTAGTTTATCACCCACTTTGTTTAATATATATATATATATATATATATATATATATAGACGATATTTTAAATAAATGGAAAGTTTTAGTGAATCCAGGAATAAGAATATATAATAAAGTGTGCATAAATAATCTTCTATTTGCTGACGATGTAATCATAATACAGAAAAATGAAGACGACTTACAGAAATCTATGTATGCATTAAATGAAATATGTAAATTATATGAGCTAAAGATTTCTGTAAGGAAAACGAAGACCATGGCTTTTGGAGGAAGAGATCCAGTGAGATAAATTATTTTAGAAAATCAAAGTATAGAACAGGTGTCTAGTTTCAAATATTTGGGCTGTGATGTTGGCTACAATGTGGAAAGAGATATTGACTCCAAAATAAATACATTTCAGACGGTGTGTGGAACAATACAGAGAACATTCAAAAATAAAATTAGAAAAGAAACAAAGATAAAAATCTATAATGTTATGGCGGTTCCCACAATATTGTATGGTTGTGAAACTTGGGCTCCAATGAAAAACAGAAGGATAGAATACAGATGGCGGAGATGAGGTTCCTAAGACAAGTAAAAGGATGTACAAGACTTGATAGAATAAGAAATGAGGATATAAGAGAAGAATTGAAAGTACAGCCTTTATTGGATAAGGTCACGAATTACAGACAGAATGGATTGATCATATGGATGGAATGAGTAAGGAGAGATATCCATTGTTAGCAAGAAATTATCAAGCAACAGGAAGACGTGATGTTGGAAGACCTAGAAGACGTTGGGCTGATGCATTATGAAGTCGGAACGGGCAATTGCCTAATCCCTGGAGTGATGATGATGATGATGATCATCATCATCATTATTATTATTCGCCAAAGGAACATTATTGTCATAAGTAATGCCACGAATGATTTCCAATTTATCTAGAGAATTTGGAAATCAAGAGTAGCATTTTAGGATTATTTAACGAATAAAATTAAGCTGTTTACTCACAAATAATTATTTAAATATAGTTATTTTAAAATATTTATATATTTAATGTAAATGGCGATGTTTCAAAACAAATGAGAAACGTTTATTACTCGTATGTTTCACTTGTTGATTACTGCAACCAGATCATATTATTTATTGCCAAAGTATCACAATATTGTAAGAATGCACCCTAGCGGAGAAAAAATGAAACACATCAAACGTTTATAACTAACATTAAAGGTTATTAATTAATTTCTGATGTCCTATGATATAAATATGTCAATTATATTTTTCTGGAACATAAATTCCTGGGAAATAATAGTTAAAGAAAGAGCAAACAGTGGTTTCTTTTTTTTTTTTTTGTGGTATAATCAGTTGCTACACATGTTTTTATATTATATCCCGCAAGCACTATCTGGTTGAATTCGTGAACTATATATACAACCTGGTAGCCACATGCATTCTAGAATTCTTACATCTTAACATATAAATTCTTAGAGAGTCAGTCACTGCAAAATACTCTGACCCATTCAGAATGTTAAAAGGAGATTAATTTTAAAGTGATAAAATTAAATTGATAAAATCGAGGTGAAAAACGACTGTGATTGTTTATAAATCAAAATTCATTGAAATGTGATTGGTTACACTGACTCCCATTTGGGGCATGAGTTAAATAGTCAGAGAAAAACTTTGAGTACTAAGTTTAGATGAAGATATAGAAAGATCTTCTTCTTCTTCCTCCTCCTTTTATGTGACAGATTTAGGGGTCTGTTACGGTCGCAATCCAACGTTTGAAGGGTCTACCAAAGATATCTTGCCTGGTGGCTGGTAATTTAAGATTTGACGTGGTATTCTTGTACGGCTCATTTTTCTTACGTGAGATTTCCAGTTGTTTCTATATTTTTGTACATATTCCATGATTGATTCTGTTTGTAATTCTTTGAGAATCTCAGAATTCCTTTTATGGTCTGTTCTTGAGTAACCTGCAGTAAGTCTCAAATTTCATTTCTGCCGCAGTTAGTCTTTCTTCATTTACACTGCGAATTGTCCAGGCCTCACTGCCGTAACATAATATGGGTCTGGCCAGTGTTTTATAAATTCTAGGTCGTGTGTGTTGCTGTATTATGTTCGGCTTGAAAATATTATTTATAATTCCTGTTACTCTGTTAAATATTATAATTGTTTGACTAAAATATTTTTCCTCTTCGTATGTAATTTGGTATCCGAGGTAGTTAAATGTGTTAGTGATATAGAAATATATCAACAAGAATGGAAAATCATCTGAGAAGGATGGAAAGAATATACTACCAAAATTGGAGTTCCAATATACTCCAAATGGACATAGGGACCAAAACATCACTGGAAAGATCAAGACCAACTTCGTTAGGTTTACCATCACAGGTCACATGGCCTAAAACGGATTGTTCATGATGAATATCATAATCATCATCATCATCACCATCATCATCATTACAAGAATATCTCACAGGAAACAAGGAATTACCACGGTTTAAAATGCTGTTCCGACAGGACGTGTTTCTATGAGGCCGGTGTAACTCGTAAAAGTACCTATAAAGAGAGATGTTAAAATAATGAAAAATAAATAAATAAATAAAGAGTTCCTGTACTCGTTTTAGGGCCGGTTTCACCAACAGAGGTACAGAGGTAACTGTATTACGCCAATTTAAGCTATGCATTATACACCGTTATACACAGGAAACTGGCGTAATACAGTTACCTCTGTTGGTGAAACCGGCCCTTATACGTACAATTTTTTAACTGACGTAAACTGAGAAGAGTGAATAACATTTCCATCCTCCCTCTATCCTGGACTGATACTCAGACACCTTCCCACTCAGCAGCATGGCTCACAGAATAGTCCTATTTGATTTCCAATTTTAATTAACTTTCATATTCTACATGTACGATTTTATTTCTACTGACTTGAGAATAATATTTATATGATTTCCAATTTAAATTGACTTAATATAAGTGTCTATTTTTTTCAATTACACAGGAATCTAGCTATTAAATGATATACATGGACACAGGAACACAAAAAGTCATTAATTTTGGTCTTTCATACTTCCTTCTTCCTATCGATTTCCATTCTTAAATTTTTTTCGGTTATCTTTCTTCCGTCATTCTTTTCATATGTTCAAACAATCTTAATTGTATTGTTTTGATACTTTCTCCTAAAGATCCTTGCACTTTCATCTTTCCTCTTTTAACATTATTTATATTTTCTCTGTCCTCGAAATACTTGCTGATCATCGCCAGAAGTCTATTTCTGTATAATTTAATTTGTCTATTGTTTTTTTGTTTTCAAATGCCATGTCTCTGAGCTATATATTCTTTTAGTTTTGACAATTGCATTACAAATGTTCGTTTTTTTTACTGCGATATATATATATATATATATATGCACAATTTTATTAAAAAAATAAACATTCCGTAAATCAAGAACATTAAACACAAATTAGAGTTGCTGAGAGATTTGCTTATTTAAGCAGACACTGGGTGACATAAATTCAATTCAATTATTATGTGGCCCACATTATAGGCTAATACCTAGGATAGAAGACACACCCGCAAGGTGAAGTGAGAAGATCGCTAAATCTACTAATGCTCCAGCATGGGCTATATAATCTCCAACTTTAATCGACTGGTATGTTTTGTAAATTCTGTTCCACAGAAGGGTGCAGATATGATCTTCAAATTTAATAGACTTTATCTTTTTGTAAGTTCAATTTAATTAGTTACGGAAGAAAAAATGCTGTTACTGATGTAGAACGACGAAGTAACTCACTGAATACTCTTCTCCGAAAACAGAATTAAATGTTCCGTAAGACACTGCCTAATTTAAACCGTTATGAAAGGAATGTGCAGTGTTTACAATTTGAATGTTTGTGTCACGTTTACCTACTTATTGTATAAAATCACCTTTGACAAATGTAAGAAAAACCTGAATACAAATACCAATCTTATTATCTTATGCATGATATTATAATGAAGTAAAAAAAACACTCAAATCATTTGAAAGCAAATTATATGTTAATGTCATTTAATGGTCTTTTCCCTGTATATATTACATATCAATCCATCCATAGTAATTCTGCCCGAAGGCAGGTCCTTCACTGCAATCATAGCATTTTCATGCTATGTTTGCAGCTTTACTAGGGAATTGTAGGTGTGGTAGCTTCCCGTTGCTTTCCACACCGGTGAAGGCTGATAGTGATGATGATGATAAGGATGATGATGATGATGGCCATATGATTTCGGGGACCGTTTGGGCCTTAAATTTTTCCTGACATTTGTCTTACAGGTAAGGAAAAACCCCGACAAAAACTCACCCAGAAAAACTGCCCCGACCAGGCATCATGCTATGCTTTGCAGCTTTACTATGGAATTATAGGTGTGGTGGCTTCCCGTTGTTTTCCACACCGGTGAAGGATGATGATAATGATGGTGATGATGGCCGGATGATTTTCGGGGACCGTTGGATCTTAAGCTTCCTGACATTTGTCTTACAGGTGAGGAAAAACCCCCGAAAAAAACTTACACAGGAGCCTGTCCTGACCGGGAATCGAACCCGGGCCCGTTGCGTGACAATGCAGAACGCTACCTCGTGACCACAGCGATGGACATTATATATTCAATTCGTAAATAACTTTGCCAGTTATAATACATTTTTATAAATGATTTCCAACTTCCCTTAACAGCTTAAGTAAGACATTTGTTCATTTAATTTTGATATGAAAAGAGGGTCCGCCTTTGTGGTCTCGGGTAACATCATTATCTCGTAGGCAGTGGGGCAAGGTTCGGTCCCCGGTCGGGACAAGTTTCCTGGGAATGTTTTTTTTTTCGGGTTTTTTCTCGCCTGTAAGATAAACCGCCTGTAAGGAATCTTTAAGGCCCAAACGGTCCCTGAACGTCATCTACTCACCATAATTATCATTATCATATTCCTTATGTTTAGTACGACTATTTAACTCATGCCCCAAATGGGAGTCAATGACCAATCACGTTTCAATGATTTTTGATTTCCAACCAATCACAGTCGTGTTTCGCCTAGAATTTACCAACTAAAGTTTAACATAATAAAGGAAGCACCTCCTTTTTAACATTCTGAATGGGTCATAGCATTATTTTGCAGTGACTGACTCTCTAAGAAATATGGCTACCAGATTGTATATATAGTGCATGAATGTCAACACATAGCGCATGCGGGAGTTAATATAAAAACATTTGTAGCAATTGATTATACCACCAAAAGAAGAAATCACTATTTGCACTTTCTTAAATGTATTTTTTCCCAGGTAATAACATTCCAGAAAAATATAATTGTCATATTTACATCATAGGGGGCACGCCGTAGCGTAGTGGTTAAGGCACTGCGCTAGAAGCCGGAAGGTCGAGGGTTCAAGTCCCGGTGGGGTCAGGAATTTTAAACTGACCAAAACCTTCTGGCGGCACTATGGCCCTGGGGTCGACTCAGCCTCTAACGGAAATGAGTACCAGACGCTTGTTCTGGGGTAAAGGCGGCCGTCACGCAGGGCTGACAACCCGGCTGACATCAAGGGCCGATTGTCCAGAAAAAGTGGGAGCCTTAACCTCCCACTACCCCAAGGGCCTCCTGAGGCCAGTAGTGGGAATACTAAAAAAAAAAAAATTACATCATAGGACATCAGAAATTAATTAATATACAGTTTGATGTGTTTCATTTTTTCTCCACTGGAGTGTATTCTTACAATATTGCGTTCATTTGGCAATAAATAATATGATCTGGTTGCAGTGATGAACAAAAGAAGCAAATGAAGCGTACCAATCTTTTCTCATTTGTTTTCAAACATCGCCGTTTGCATTAAATCTATAAATATTTTAAAATAACTATATTTAAATAATGATTTGTGAGTAAACAGCTTAATTTTATTCGTTAAGTAGTCCTAACAAGTGCCACTCTTGATTTCCAAATTCTCTAGATAAATTGTAAATCACTCGTGGCATTACTTATGAATATGTGTGTGTGTGTGTGAATGGAGTGACTTGATTTTCATAACAGATCGTGTTTCGTACCCATATAATATAACCGAAAGAATAGACGTTTTGTATATTTTTAAAGTAACATTTTTGAAGAAACTGGGATCATGTGTGTCCTTGCAATACATAATGTCACGTGTTTTCAAAATTCAGGCTATGTTTAATTAACCTCTATATCCTGTTCTAATATTATTTGTAATAATATTGCTCCTAAGCTTTTGAATTCCTCCACTACTTCAAACTTTCTTTCATTTGTTATTTAGGGTCATTTATTAATATATGTCCACCGCTGTGATCTCGAGGTAGCGTGCTGCCTTTATCACGCAGCGGGCCCGAGTTCGATTCCCGGTCGGGACTGGCTCCTGGTTGAGTTTTTTTTTTCGGGGGTTTTCCTCACCTGTAAGACAAATTCCAGGAAGATTAATACCCAACGGTCCCCGAAAATCATCCGTCCATCATTATCATCCTTATCATTATCATCATCAACCTTCACCGGTGTGCAAAGCAACGGGAAGCTATCACACCTATAATTCCCTAGTAAAGCTGCAAAGCATAGCATGAAAATGCTATGATTGCAGTGAAAGACCTGCCCTCGGGCATAATTACTATATAGATATTAATATATTTCTACTTTTGATCGTATATCTAGTTTTATTTGATATTGATTTTCAGTCCAGCTTTTATACAATAGGTTTCAAACAAGACGTAATCATAAAGGAATTCTACTCAGAATATTAGCACATCTGGAGTATGATATGCGCCGGAGAGAGTCTCATTTGAAATCGAGAAAATAATATTTGAATGAAACAAAATAATATACATCCTACAAAATAATTGTATCCTATTGAGCAAAGAATCCAATTAAAGCAATTTAGAATTAAGGTCTTATACACTATTAATATTATGTATGTAATGAAGCAATTTCGAAGTACTGTCTTATGTACTATTAGGCCTAATATTTCTTTTAACAGAATTACACAAAAATAAAACAAGGTAATTTGACTTAGGTTATTTAGAAACGAAGTATTTCAATAACATCAACATTTTTGTCTTTAAAGCGATAATAAGCTATGAGTAAAGTTTACAATTTCATCCTTTGAGTTGTGACTTGGTTGCTAACAATGCGGATGACATCATGTTTAGTGACGTAAGTCACCAGCGACGAGAGGATTACCTGAGGTTATACGCTTTTTCATGTCTTATCCGCTCATTACAGAGAAGAAGATGCCTTCATAGCATTGTATTGCTTAAAATGTTTATATAATATTTGCTTGTTTCACTTATTTAGCGTCGTTTATTTCAGCGCCAACACCAATTGTGACACTAGGAAAGGAGTTCCTACATCTGGAAGATTTTTCTAGGGAAATTGCTTTTACAGTATTTTAAGGTGCAACACATATGTGACACGAAGAGACGATTTTTAACATTCCTTTGGAAAAAAATCCCCGTTCTTCAGTTTCCTCACCCAAAAATGTTTTATTGATCTTAGTCGTGAACGAAGTTCCGATATTTGGACCCAGAGAAAGAATAGATACATCTAAACATTATTATTATTAATTATTATTATTATTATTAATTATTATTATTATTAATTATTGTTATTATTATTATTATTATTATTACTATTACTACTACTACTACTACTACTACTACTACTACTACTACTACTACTACTACTACTACTACTACTACTACTATGCCACCTGGTTGTCTTTATGACATTTCTGGTATTCTCTCCTGGTAGGCCTACTGGCGAACTGTAACGCACTTCTTAAGTTGGGCGCCTGGAAGGTGGAGTTACGTTACCCCAATGGTATTATAGGTTATGAATGATAATTAAGTACCAGGAGAGTCTTTAAACCTAAACTTAAGCTAAATCAAGACCATTGGCGACCAGAAGAATAATTCTTTTTTATGAAAAATCCTTGTGG
Organism: Diploptera punctata; assembly: GCA_030220185.1. NCBI lineage: Eukaryota > Metazoa > Arthropoda > Insecta > Blattodea > Blaberidae > Diploptera > Diploptera punctata. The sequence goes on along the minus strand of JASPKZ010001290.1, from coordinate 62,105 downwards.
TCTACCTAGGAATCGAACCTGGGACTCCATAAACTGTAGTCAGAAACTCCGACCACCAGCCCATGAGGCTGGTCGATTATTATTATTTTATATTATTATTATTATTATTATTATTATTATTATTATTATTATTATTATTATTATTATTATTATTATTAGTTTTATCTTGGAACCGATGACACAGAATAAAAAAATACAAAACTGAAAATTTTAACATAAAGTTTACAATACATATAATACTACAAATTTCGTGCCTTAGGTGAAAAGTTAGATACTATATTCTCCGTATAGATGATTCAATAAATGGAGAATTAATATTATATTATGGCAGTTTCTGTTTCTATTGATATTTTTATTTTATACATTTCTCACCATTTAACAAAAAGTAATTAAGTACCTCCTGCATCAAATAGAAGATCTGCAACAGAAATTCTGTTTATGTATTTTAATTCAACATCGGTTTTATAGAATTGTCGATACATTTTCCCCCTCACTTAACTATATGCATATATTGAGATTGTTCTCATGAAAATATTTTTTTGAAAATTTACAGATCTTCACCGATTCCATCTAGTAGACATCGAAAATGACTATATGCTCGTATATGTGTGTGTTTGTCTGTATGTGTGCGTCAATGCTCTAGAGGTCATTACTTTTATTTCATCGAAATAATCGTGGTATATAGCAACCACAAGTAATTAAGAAGGTGAGATCGAGTTCGTTAACCATCAAAATAAAACCATTAGGTGTAGGAGTTCATCTAAATGAAAATTTAAAAATCACTCTAGCGGTCGCAATTTTCGATGTTTCACAATGAAACTAAGAATGTCATCATCATCATCATCATCATCATCACTCCAGGGATTAGGCAATTGCCCGTTCCGACTTCATAATGCATCAGCCCAACGTCGTCTAGGTCTTCCAACATCACGCCTTCCTCTTGCTTGATAATGTCTTGCTAACAATGGATATCTCTCCGTACTCATTCCATCCATGTGATCAATCCATTTCTGTCTGTAATTCGTGACTTTATCCAATAAAGGATGTACTTTCAATTCTTCTCTTATATCCTCATTTCTTATTCTATCAAGTCTTGTACATCCTTTTACTTGTCTTAGGAACCGCATCTCTGCCGTCTGTATTCTATCCTTCTGTCTTTTCACTGGAGCCCAAGTTTCATATCCATACAATATTGTGGGAACCGCCATAACATTATACATTTTTATCTTGGTTTCTTTTCTAATTTTATTTTTGAATGTTCTCTGTATTGTTCCACACACCTTCTGAAATTTATTTATTTTGGAGTCAATATCTCTTTCCACATTGTAGCCAACATCACAGCCCAAATATTTGAAACTAGACATCTGTTCTATACTTTGATTTTCTAAAATAATTTTGGTTCTCACTGGATCTCTTCCTCTAAAAGCCATGGTCTTCGTTTTCCTTACAGAAATCTTTAAATCGTATAATTTACATATTTCATTTAATCTAAGAATGTACTATTAAAAATAAACCGAGGGAGGTATTCTTAACAAAATCAGCGAAATTTGATCATTAGAAGTGGGAGTTTACTTGAAACCCGAAATTAAAAATTGATCTTTGTTCACATTATTGCCCCGTTTCTCGAATCAACGCATTTTTAATGTTCGGGAGTCATCTTTTTTTATGCTCCTGCAGTCGAGACTTCTGTTTTTCGAAGTCACACTTTAAATAAGTATTGTCTTTTGAAAGGGTAAATGCGGCATGTGTGCGCGCTTCTCAGCCAATCTAAATCTTCGGATGTTTCACGTTTATATGTAATGATGACAGAGGCCGCCAGAGGTTGTGTGAAGTTTGTCGTGGTTTGAAAATTACAGTACTCTGATGAATAATTGGGCGTATCGGCGAAGTATGAAAAAGTTATGTGATGATACTATGTAATACAAAAATATTAACAAAGAATAATTAACCTGAAGTGCTTGTAAAGAGAATTATTGTGCAGATAATAAAGAAAGATAGGGGATTTTAGTGGAAATGGTGTGATCGTAATTCATTGTCATCGTCTTCAAGAAATAGGCCTGTTGATTTGTTCCGACTCAAAATTGATCACGCCATATCTTTAAAGGTCGACCTTTATTCTTGTCCCCCTCGGATTACAATATAAAACAGTTTTGCCATCTGAATTGAAAGAAATTACTGGCTGTAACAACATTGGCCCGACTAGTGACTATATTTAAAGGGTAGGCCTACAGGGAAATAACCAGGTATCTTTTTCTTTGAAACCTAGAAAACATACGTTTTTAGTTGTACAACATGACCAGCCTCATGGGCTAGTGGTCAGCGTTCCTGAATACTGTTCATGAGGTCCCGGGTTCGATTCTCGGTCAAACCATAGGATTTTTTCCTTAAAGGAAATTATTCCTGTAGTTGCCCGTGGTCTGGAATTTAAGTTAAGTTCAGGTTAAGAACTCTCCTGGCGCTTCATTATCATTTTTCACCCATCATATCATATCGGAGTAACTTAACTCCGTCTTCCAGGTGCCCCAACCTAAGAAATGGATTACAATTCTGCCAATTCTAAGGGAGAAAGCCAGAAATGTCAAAAGACAACTGGGGGGAAAAAATGTACAGCATACTTACTTAGGCCTACTTATATGCATGCCAAATTATGGAAGCAGATAAACCCATGGTTAAAATGTTTTTTTTTTTCTGCTTCACACTTCTAAATGATAATATTTTCCATGGAGAATCTAATGACACTTCAAACTATATTTGGACTAAAAATAGCTAGCCTTGTCCCTTTCCTGTATCTTTAACATGTAAATAGACTTGGAATAATCAAAATATTGCAAACTAAGTTAATGAAATGTGCACTTAAAAGGTGAATTTATAAATGTGATAGGTTGACCCGATAATTAATGAAAGTACAAGTAAAAGCCACTAGAGTTAATTATGTGTAACGTTTCAAGGCTATGTGATTTGTTGAAGCATACATTAACTGCACTTCTTTTTAAACCGAGATAGTATTTATTTATTTATTTGCTCTATTTAACAACTCAGGTAATTTGCGTCACAATTCAAATCTAAATGTGAATGGACCGGAAAATTTAACACAGAGGCCTCTTTTTTTTTTCAGGATTTTACGTCCTTAAAAATCAGACACCGGGTGGAATTGAATCTGGGGACCAGAGACATTTTTAATAGGATCTGTTATATTCTTACAAGGCCAACTCCAGATTTACCGGATCTAATGAAGAAAGAGCAAAATTTACAAGACATTTTATTGACCGACGTACTACCGTAGCTGGCAATAAACAATTTAATGCATTATTTTGCTGTAACTCTTTATTATTATCATCCCACGACAGACATACTAGGTGGCCAAAACCGGGTACGTTAATCTGGGAAGTATAACAAAAGGAGCAGTTTCTCACGATGAAACTATTCGCTATATTACAAAACAGAGAAACTTATACACGGTGTTCGGAAATTCATATCACAAACTTCTAGAGCTAGTAGAGGGGACTGAGTAGACAATATTTTGAACAGGAACCAATGTCCGGAAACGTGTAGTTTCCTTGCTAAAATCATTACAATGTGTCGGATTTGCCGGTGTTGTTTTGCAACCGGATAAACAGTACAGGACGTCAGAAGAGTACCATGTCAAATGAGGTGCGACATAAAATAGAGAATTAAATTAAGTTTAAATAATTACAGAATAAATTCAAATTTATTTGGTAACTATACCAAAGTAACGGATACACTTTCATTGATCACAATAACACATGTGTCAACAATGGAAAAAAAAATGTTTCTGTCTTCTACAATGGATGTGTCTCATGCGAAACACTCGCTACAACAGAGGCTTGATGTGACGACCACCAATGTCGTTGCACACATTGTACCGACGAATCATGTTCCGGTACACTTGTTTCATCACGCCTTGTGTCCCTTAATCTCTTGTGCAGGGACCATAACTCATGCCAGCAGTTCTACCTTGGTCTTCACTGGAGTTCCGTACACCATACTCTTCATAAACCCCACAAAAAATAGTCCAATGACGTTAAATCCGACGATCGTGCAATAGGACCAAGCCGGTCAATCCATTTTTGCACAAATATTCGGTTAAGATATCGCCGATCCTCGCGTGTAAAGTGCGGCGGTGCGCCATCTTGCTAAAACCACAGTTCCTGACGGACATTCAATGGCAGGATAAACGTCACTTGCAATCAGGTCTATCCGGTTGCAAAACAATACCGGTAAATCCGACACATTGTAATGACTGTAGCGCGGAAACGGTACGTTCCTGAACATGGGTTCCTATTCAAAATATTGTCTACTCAGCCCTCTCTAGCAGCCCTAGAAGTTTGTAATATGAATTTCCGAACACCCTCCATGTTGGTATCTTTTGGCATAATTATCGAAGACTTTGGGTTGAGAACTCCTTGTATTATCGAAGATGCGAGATTTTTTATCTAATTGTTTTTAGACGCTTTTAATATCTGAAGTCATATCGTGTCTAGAATCAGTATCCTGCAGATATGTGTTCATATTGTTGCATTGGTTTGTAAAATGTGTTTACTGAACACTTCACAAATTTAATTTGAATGTTACTGATGGTGGTTATGAATAGATGAGTTTAGAACTAGAAAAAAAAACATCGGATTGGTGGCACCGGAGTCTAAACTGGGAACTTCTCGAATATGAACCTCAAACGCTACTGCCCAAGTCAATTCGCTGGATATGAGACTTCGCTGGCTTTTTTAAATGTAAATCTTTAACTCATTCGAGTTTTCTGTTACAAACAAGAGAGGAAGTTTAGAATATAAATATTTTCTTTTTTCGTTTATAACAAAGGAAATTTTAAGAATATGATGAATCATGTATCCTCCGTGAGATCACGAAACAATCTCCTGAAATGTGACTTGAAAAGAAATTATGTATTATCTTCAGGTAATTCGTAATGCGTGGTGCATTGTTTTCCTATACGGCTTAACAATAACCTCTGGACTGTCACCGGAGTTCATGGGCTCTAGTGCTGGCATTGTCCTCTTAAAAATCCGTCAACCTGAGAGGAAACACAGGTGATTTAATCATTTACCTCCTTTATATAATGAATAGTATGCAGTCTTGCATAAAATATCAACCCAACCATAGTAATATATTCTCCTTTTCTTGTTTTTTTTATTCCAATAGGCGTTCTGAATAAACATAAGTTTTTAGGCAACTTTTCTTTAATTCTGTATCCATTTAACATTGGATCTGTGGTGAAATTGGTTACACACTCGCCTTTTACACCTGAGTATTAAGTTTGCGTTTCAGTCACTCCATGCGTGGTTTCTAGACGACGAATCTATGTTAAGAGAAGCTTTTCTTAGGGGTATCTCCCGTTTTCCACTGTAAAAAATTAATTCAACCACTTCTCTTTATTCATGTCATCTATTTATTTTCATTTCAACTAATCTGCCTGTGATGGTGGGAAGATCTGGTCAGTTGATATCCTTGTATATCACAGATATTCAGTGATAGATGGCTTCATATCATCTCTCCATTTAACAATAAAAGTTTAGTGGGTGGCACCGGAACATACATTGTGATCCCTCTACCATGATATTTTGTCGGTCAAGAGTACAGAGTATATTTCACGTAAAACCTCCTCAATCTATGTATTTCTAGAAGTTACTTTAACCCTTAAATTGGCGAAAGTCAAATTCTTATGCCTGCTTATTTAAATGTATCGGATTGTAGTGGAATGAAATCAAGCATAACAGAACCTTATTATTGCACGTTGTATAATTTTACACAAATTTAAATAATTTCTACTGAATCGCTTGTCTACTGCTTTTTAGAGATAGGCCTATTAAATAAATTAAACCAACGTATCTTATAGCCTTATAGAACATTTAAATAATTTAAGAGATGATTGAACTCTTAATGGTATTTTCTGCCTGAATTAATGAAACATTTTAAATTTAATATTTTAAGATAATTGAGAACGACGGCACCTGTCACAAGGTACGTATTTTAAGTTTTCATATTATGACTATTCACCTCAACGGAAATTGATATGGATTCCATTAGTAATAAGACAATATCTTAAATGGTTTCGTTTCTGTTCATCTTTTATCATAATGAGGACTTTTCGCTCGAGTGAAGGGAACTTCACTTATAAATCTCAAGGCGCGCTTCTTGGCCTTTATTTCATATCACCTTTCACCTCACATTATATTAGGAATTGGTTTAGCTAAACACGCGTGTTTAAAATATGTGGTCGTAATGATCTAATGGGAGGCCCACTTATGTACTTCCTCATGACTCCGAGCCTGCGAGTCAATTTAAGGCAGAAAAGGGCCAAAGGGAGGTTTGTAGCCCCTCCTCGATGCCTTAAGCTCAGCCCAAATAAATGGCGTTATGAGTCATGTGTGTGAATGCTTGATGTGTGTCGAACCAGAAACGTCATGTCATAACAAACTCCATACCACCCCAGAGTATATCACATTCATTTAATAAATTTAAAGGTGGTAATACAATAAACCTAAAATAAGGTCTTAGGGTCTTAAGACCCGAACCCAAGTCTAATAATCAAATATGGCATTAAAATACGCTTAAAACAAAATTAATTAAAACTACGAGTAACTCTATAGTTGTTGTTCTTGCCAATGGTTAAGGAGGTTGAACTTTCTCCATTCTCCTACGGGGCGTCCCAATAATAACATGTGAGCTGAGATGGTAGATCAGCATCAATCTTCTTAATTGCTGGACATTTCAACAAATGTTCTTCATTCATGATGGAATCATCATCTTTACAAATGTAACAGTGTGGTGAGGGATATATATATATATTGATTTTATGAAGATGAGAGGCCAGACAGTCATGGCCCGTTAATAATCTGAAAAGCGCCACTGACTTCCTCCTAGGTAGATCAGGAATGAAAGATTTGTCCTCCAGTAGTATTTTCCAGACTTTATTTGTACTTTCTTCTATATGTCTTTCTTTACAAGCTTGATGGACATTGTGCTTGATCCAGATTTTCATATTCTGGAGAGATATACTATTGTCGTTTGGTTTGCTTTACATTTGTTACTTTTTTTTTTTTGCAAGGAAATAAACTGTCTCATTTCCTGCAATCTGGCAGTGTGCCGGTATCCATTATATAACTATTTCTGTATTAAGTACTTGAAGAATTTTGAGAGAATAATACAACAAATCTAATATCATGATGATCTTGAAGTAGATTTTCGGGCTGTAAGGCCGTGGTCTTGAGGCTTTAAGTTCCCCGACGTTTCGCCAGAGACTGCGTCCGGCATCCTCAAGGGTTGTCTTGAGAGAATAATACAACAAATCTAATATTATGATGATCTTGAAGTAGATTTCCGAGTTGTAGGCCGTGGTCTTGAGGCTTGAAGTTCCCCGACGTTTCGCCAGAGACTGCGTCCGGCATCCTCAAGGGTTGTCTTGGAGAGAATAATACAACAAATCTAATATTATGATGATCTTGAAGTAGATTTCCGAGTTGTAGGCCGTGGTCTTGAGGCTTTGAAGTTCCCCGACGTTTCGCCAGAGACTGCGTCCGGCATCCTCAAGGGTTTGTCTTGAGAGAATAATACAACAAATCTAATATTATGATGATCTTGAAGTAGATTTCCGGGCTGTAGGCCGTGGTCTTGAGGCTTGAAGTTCCCCGCTCTCAAGACCACCCTTGAGAATGCCGGACGCAGTCTCTAGCGAAACTCGGGGAACTTCAAGCCTCAAGACTACGGCCCTACAGTCCGGAAATCTACTTCAAGATCATCGTAGTATTAGATTTGTTGTATTATTCTAACGACACTTTTTAACATGCCAATTCACATAAAGAGTTGAAAGGGACGACACGTTTCACTGGGAAGGTTGTTACTAGTGAATTCCTAAGGAATGGCGCTATTGAGGTCGTACTCGTAAAAATAATTTTCAATAAAAAAGTACAGTTCTTCACCGATCCTATCTAGCAGACACTGAAAATTGCCATGACCAAAATAATACATAATGTATAAAATGTCTGTTATCGCTATAAATTAACTGATTCCCTACTACTTTCGAACCCATAGCTTCATGGTCGGGGCGACATAAGCTCTCTATACATCCCTATCCTGAGCTAATGCTTTCCAATCATCCCTTGTATAATCTATTTCCCTCAAATCATGGTTAATGTTATTCTCCCACCTCGTTTTTAATCTACCAACTGGGCGTTTTCCCCTCTGGTTTTCCTACAAAAAGTTCCAATGTCCTTCTTACGTTCCCTATTTGTGTCATATGTCCTGTCATTGCAGTCTACGAGTCTTAATGGTTCATATTACTCGTATATCTGGTTTCCTATAAAGATCATGTAGCTTTGTGTTATGTAGTCTATTCCATTCACCTGTCTGTTCATCTCTCTTTGGTCCAAAATTTTTCCTAAGAGCTTTATTCTCAAATACTCGTAATCTTTTCTCTTTTCCTTAATGCAAGAGTCTTTATTTAACATCCATATAATATAACTGGGAGACTAACAGTTTTTATATATTTTTCAGTTTAACGTTTTAAAAAACAAAGGACCGATAAATAGAAAGACGAAGATATAAGAACAGTACTTAATATATTTAATCCCTGTGAAAGAATAACATACTATCAAAATGCTTACCTCCAGCACGTATTACGAATGAATGAACAGCGCATACCAAGACGAATGTATAATTATAAACCAAAAGGGAGAAGATTGTTGGGAAGACCATCGAAGAGATGGAAGGACCAATTCGACCTACAATGAGATTGGAACAGTCCATTGGGCTTAATCCTTGTTGTTGATGATGACGTTTTTTTATAAGATGGGAAGACAAGAGTCCCTGTAATGCATAATAGCATGCATTTGCAGTGTTTTTTTTTTGTCGTAATGCTTATAATTTATTAACAGGTTAATTACAGCAGCTTATGAAATAATGAGCAATTTATTCTCCGGGAGTATTACAGCAAATGTTTTCATTAGACCCTCTTCCTTTCTTTCTTCTTTGTTCCTTTTTTTTTTTTTTTCGTTACTTTTTTCCCCCTCTCTTTTTGCAGTATTTGTACATGCCACAGGTCACGCGAACATTTTCGTTACATAACTGTTAATATATTTCTGATTTTTCTGCACAGCATAATAATAATAACACGCATTTCAATGTGCAGTACTGTGCATGTTTTGAGTCACTGAATACATAACTTATTTTCACTAACATAAAGTTTCCAGGTGATAGAGAAAGCGAATTTCTGTACTCTACTTAACCTCCAAATCCGGAAGAGAGAAAAAAAAAACCGCAGCAGAACACTCTAGTTCGTCAGCCGAAGGTAATTTTCGCCTAAATAACTTGACGTGATAAAAAACACTATTCACTTATCCGGAACAGATACACATAGTTTAAATAATTGTGTAAAATTGTAAGAGTAACCCTCAGTAGAGGCCTTTGTTTAGAAATCAAGATTTAATTAAATTAGAAAAATGTTATCAAGTGCAATGTCACAAGAGGTTCCATCATGCCGATACTGTATTAAGACTCGAGCATAGCGATTCGGAGATTAAAAAATAACTTTTTTAAAAACTATTTAGTGAATGAAATGATTAAAAAATATTATTAAAAATATAGCATGAAAATGCTATGATTGAAGTGAAAGACTTGCCCTCGGACAGAATTACTACAGAATAGAATATAATTTCAAATAATATAATTATTTTATTTTATTTATTGCGTAATAATATTTTGATAGAATGGCCTTCTGTATTTTGTAGCTTACAAATAAATATTTGTAAGTCAGTTTCGAGAAATTTTCGAATAATTGTATGTTAGGTATGACAATTTCAATAATATTTCAGTGACTATTTATCTCATAGACCGATAATTTTGCCTCTTCCTGTTGAAAATTTCGCCTATTCCTGTTCGTAATGAGATATCTCCGCAAATTAACTTATTTGACAAGGATATGGATTCAACAATGTACAATCGATCTGGCACAGCAAGAAATGCCAAAGAAAACAACTTCAAAAATAAAAATAAAATAAAAAAGTTAGTTCTGTTGCTCTAAAAAATTATTAAATGTTGTATAATGAATCTGCATTATTATTAATAATTATTTCTCATACAATCATTTGTTATTATTTTTCTCAAGCTCAAAGAGAATTAACAGTAAATATATGTTATTTATAACTACAACACAGCCGACTTACAAATCGCCCGAAAGTAAAATCGGAATACATAACCTCACATTTGGTAAATATTAAACATTACAATTATTTTTAGCTTCTGATGTTGTATTATTCGCTAAATAGTCACTCCAAATCCAACGCAAGGTTGAGTTTTTCATAAGACAAAATCGCTCACGACTTTGTCGCTCATGATATTTCAGAAAAATACAACCTCTTGTTAGATTACTGTTGATAATCGACCTTCATTGATTCAATCGATATTCCATCCATAGTAATTCTGTCCCAGGGCAGGTCTTTCACTGCAATCATAACATTTTCATGCTATGCTTTGCAGCTTTACTAAGGAATTATAGGTGTGGCAGCTTCCCGTTGCTTTCCACACCGGTGAAGGATGATGATGGCCGGATGATTTTCGGGGACCGTTGAGTCCTAAGCTTCCTGACATTTGTCTTACAGGTGAGCAAAAATTCCGAAAAAAACTCACCCAGGAGCCTGACCCGACCGGGAATCGAACCCGGGCCCGCTGCGTGACAAGGCAGCACGCTACCTCAAGACCACAGCGGTGGACCAATCGATATTGAAATTAATGAATTCAGGTTTGCCATCCGCATGCAATTGTTAATACAAGTGAAGAGAAAAAAATATGACAACCGGAATTTGAATCCAGTATTTCCAGTTTTGCTCTTCCTTTGAGCAATCCAGGGATCCTGAACATAAATGAATTTTTCTGACTTTATCAATCGAATGGCAAGACTGAATACATTAATTTCAATATTATTTTCGTAATTGGGCCTAGCTGATATGTCTCGGAAAGAAAATACCATCATGTTGTCTTCTTAGTGGAAACAGTCCTTACTGTAATATGAATAATGTTCACTACAAAGGGTACACGGGTTTTAAAGAGAGAAAAATTCATGTCTGTCCACGGATGCAATGGGTAGCTCAAAGGAAAAAGATCCAGAGCGCAAACCTAGGTTCAAATCTCGGTCCGGAAATTAAATTTTCTCTTTAGTTGTATTGATTGGTTCAACTGACATAGGCTATAAATTTGATTTGTCAAAATTTAAACCCTTGACGTACGAGTAAATAGTCTTTAAAATTACATCTGCAACATCTCGCATCATAATCATCTTCATATTCTCCATGTTTAGTATGAATACGTGAGTGAATGGTGTGTTTCATCTTAAATCCTCGTGTTGTCTGGTAGGAGGCCCTGGATTGAGCTTATCACTCATTCGTGGAGACCTTCATGTCTTTGTAAGTAGCTTCTTAGGATCTATATGAAATATACCTTATATTTCTACATTTGGAATTTCTTTTTGATTAAAAAAGTGTATATATATATATATATATATATATATGACCCAATGTTCAAAATCCCTCTCCCAACAGGTTGTGCCAATTTAAATAATATGTGGCGTGGAGCATATACATGTACTTAAAATATGAGAGGTTAAATTACTATGGAGAAGAAGATTTGTATAATATATTGGACAGTTTGCACATATTTAAGTAAATAATCGACAATAATAAATATTATAAAGAAATAGAAAATATTTTTAATTAAGTAAAATTGCAGTCTATTCAATTAGTATTATTATTATTATTATTATTATTATTATTATTATTATTATTATTATTATTATTATTATTATTATTATTATTATTATTATTATTCAATACTGGCTAATATCCGGCGTGCACTGCTACGTCTAAATAAATTAAATGTGGTTTTATGTTTAGTTGAATAAGTAAAAAGTTAAATAATTATGAATTTATATCATAATTATTTTTAGATACCCCGTGCTGATTACCCGGCTTTGCCCGGGAATCTACTTTCCCGATATCCTTGGCATCAATGAACTGATAGGCAAAAATAGTTATAGCGAGTTATCGACAAAAGATAAACATATGCTGTCGCGGAGTTTTTTTTTTTTTTGTAGAAACGTTTGATGCATTCAATTCTGTGCACATAATTTGGTGTATTTGTTATGATTAATACAGCGTAGGCCATGTAAGCGTTCAAAAATCGACTTTTTTAGTGCACCGATGCACTTTTTTTTTAGCTCCGGGCCTACAATACGTCCGGTAATATTTTATATACTTTAATTGTCCCAGAAAAATTACCTAAACGATGGTGAAAACCCCATTAAAATTGATAAAGTAGTTTTTAAGCCCATAAATAGCAGACAGACACACTCATTTTTATATATAGATATAATATGTTTAATGAAGAAATGGGCGGACAGATGGGCGTATATAATGTAAATAATATTTTCCTTCCTGTATCAACTGTTTCAGTTTGTCTTAAAGCACTTTCGATGTGAAACGGACAGGTAAACAAGATGTTCATACTCATAACCAAACATAGCCAGACTATCGGTAGCCCACACCAAGCACTCACTCTACTGAAACACACATTGAAGGTCATCATTTAATAATCTTATGATTATTATTACAGATTGCAAGACCCTCTATTATTATTTTGTATTTTTGTAATACGATCATCCGTAGCAGAGGATTGGTCGGTAGGTGTTATGTCACGATATGGTTTCTAGGTTTGATGAAGAGATGGCAGACTATAGGTAGATATATAGTTCATTACTCTTCTTCCCTATTATACTACTATAATAGCATTAGAGCACTGCCTCCAACTCATTTTCTAAATTCATTCTACCTCTAGCTAATATGCCAAGTTGGCTTATCGTCTTTCCTCCGTTTCATTGGAACCGGTTTAATCTTCCCACGTAGTCTTTGATCTTCCAAAGATACTTTATTGATGTGGCACAATACAAATATGTACAGTAACATCAACATATTAACATTTAATATAAATGTTCGCAATATTAAAATAATAATTATTTTTCTTCCTCTTCGTCACGGTTTAGGCTTATTTACTAGCCTGTTCCGGCTCCAAATTGCTGTTGTTTCCATCTTTTCTCTGATCTTCCCAAGTTTCTTCTTCCTCGTAGTGAATAGTTATATGCTGCTTTTGGTATTCTATTCTCAGTTATCCTTGTTAAATGTTCTTTCCAGTTTGTTCTGTATTTCACTATTGTTGTGTTTAATTACTCTACTTTTAGTTGTAGTCTTACTTCTGTGTTGTGTTTTTGTCTGTTCATTGATATCCTGCTATTGGCATGAAGAATTTCATTTCAGCAGCTTGTATTCTGACAGACTGTTGAGTTATCACTGTCCATGTTTCGGTTCCATAAGTAATAATAGGAACTGTCATTGTCTTGTATAATTTCATTATAGAGTCGAAATAATCACTCCATCCATCCATAGTAATTCTGCCCGAAGGCAGGTCCTTCACTGCAATCATAGCATTTTCATGCTATGCTTGCAGCTTTACTAGGGAATTGTAGGTATGGTAGCTTCCCGTTGCTTTCCACTAAATAATCATTAATACCATAGATACAATTGAATAGCCGCTTAGAATAAGGTTGTGACTATCAACTTTATTTTTTATTAAGTAGAGTTTTACATGTTTTTTTATGGTATATAGGACCTTTTGTCCATCGCTGTGGTCTCGAAGTAGCGTGCTGCCTTGTCACACAACGGGCCCGGGTTCGATCCCCGGTCGGGGCAGTTTTTTTCTGGGTGAGGTTTTTATCGGGGTTTTTCCTCACCTGTAATACAAATGTCAGGAAAACTTTAAGGCCCAAACGATCCCCGAAATCATATGGCCATCATCATCATCATCATTCCTATCATTATCATCCTTCACCGGTGTGGAAAGCAACGGGAAGCTACCACACCTACAATTCCCTAGTAAAGCTGCAAGCATAACATGAAAGTGCTATGATTGCAGTGAAGGAGCTGCTCTCGGGCAGAATTACTATGGATGGATGGATGGATAGGACCTTTCTCCACGTAAAAATCAAAATTTGAAAAAAAGAAGAGGGTTAAAATTAAACCCTTAACATAAAATTCTTTCTAAAAGGGTATACCTCATAATGCAAAGTTCGAAATTATTAAACAAGATGAACTTGAAGGTAGGCTATTTCAAAATATATACTTCCTATGAAACGGACATCCTGAGAGTCCCTCACGGAATGAATCGCTACCCTCACAACCTTGACTGGGGGCTTTACAATTACTAAGCAACTTTATTGTAAATAGTAACTTGAAGTGACAATGTTATGAAGTTTTAATAGTCCGTGATAAACTAATTAATTATGTTGAAAGACTTGTATTCGAAACTGATTTGTGTTACTACAAATTTAAAAGTAATTTCCCTGATATGGTGGTCCATGTAAGATCCAAGGAAAGGAATAAATATAAATTTAATATTGTGTGTTTATTATATCAGAATGCTCAACCAACACCATGAACTGTATTTAAGTTTGTTGGCAGATGCATAATTTCATGAAATGGAAGAAAAATTAAAGTAAAAAATAGCCATTATCAATGCTAGGATTTCTATTTAAACACACATTTGTTTTTATATCAGTTAAAGATAAACTGATATAGGTTTATGAATTAGATTATATTTACGTAAATTAGCATTTCATTTAAAATATGTTCCACATTTTATGGGTTCAGATATATTTTTGTTAGATAATCATTTAAAATTCATTTAACTAGCAACTGTATTTCAAAGCTGGATTCTTGAATGTATATGGAATGTTGAAAATAGGTGTTGTATGTAGCCTGCTATCCTTTCTTTGTCGCTGCACCTCATCAATCAACTCCCTGTGAAAATATATTTTTTATATCTGACAACAGTATATTTGGTCCAGGCTATTAGCAGAGTCACTGTTAGTAGATAAAAATATTCAGCTTAATATGTTCTATTTCAGTAACACACAAACTATCAACAGTTGTATGTGAGCTTTCAGTGCATTTTCAGTTTGTGTTCAGTATACTATTCTATTCTGTAGTAATTCTGCCCGAAGGCAGGTCTTTCACTGCAAAGATAGAATTTTCTTGCTATGCTTCCCTTGGAAGCTTGGGAGCTTCCCGTTGCTTTCCACACCGGTGATTGATGATGATAATGATAAGGATGATTTTGATGGCCGGATGATTTTCGGGGACAGTTGGGACCTAACTTCCTGACATTCGTCTTATATCCTCACCCAGGAGCCTGTCCCGACCGGGAATCGAATATGGGCCCGCTGCTTGACAAGGCAGCACGGTACCTCGAGACCACAGCGGTGGACTCAGTATACTGAAATCGTAAATCATCTGTAAAATTACAATTGTATGCAAATAATTTTCCGAATGAATCAGTTAGGTTGGACCTATGTAGATGCCCTGTATAATTTATAAATGAGAAAGCACACATTGGATGGATTTCTCAACCGAAGTCTAAACCACGACCGCGGTTTTCCGATTTTTTTATTGTTTCCATAACCACCATAAAACTGAAAATACGGCTGTTAATTACAAAAACCAATGTCTGAATTATGTCTATAAATTCATAACAATTTCTGTGATTTTTTAGTAATTTATATAGGTGTTATGAAAACAATAACTTCGGTTGAGAAATCCACCCATTATGTGTGGCTCAATAAATAAAGATGTTCAATATATTTTCATTTTAATTATTCTTTGAAAAAATGTTTAATTTTTTTTTGTAATACCTTCCTGAAAATGTTTTCTCCATTTCTATAAAAAAATATTCCATATTTTGAGAATATGTATCCCATATGTATATACATATTTAGCCATTTTTATTATACATATAAATATTAGCTCTGATTATTATTATATAAGTAAAAAACAAAGGCATTACTAATGCTAGTGTCCAGCGTTGTAGCCAAGTCCTCTAAGACATCATGTCTTGACACAGAGCTACGGAATATGCTCTGGTTCGAGTCACCAAAGGGAAGACATTTTATCATTGTAGTTTGTCCAGTATGCAATCGGTGCCACTCCGCATTACGAGGGATTTGGGTAGCTAAAATAAATATTGACTCCAGATTGAGAAAATCAGCTACAAGACTCGAAACACGACCACATGTCGCCAATATATTGACTGGATGAACGTTCATGACATATAGATCTGAGGCCAAAACCGAGCGGTAGGCCAAAGGGCATTCTATGCCCGTCGTGCCATGGAGTTAATAACGCCAATTTTACAAAACACCGTGGATATACACTTCACTTGTATATTATGTATACTAGTATTGTCTCATGTTTATAGCCTGAAGGCTTGTTCTACAAAGGAAACACAGTACGTAATGTAATTTACTTTTACAGTAGCCTGCAGCAATATTTCCATGTTTACAAATTGAGGTCGAAGTGTCTTTTTGCTCAATTATTACATTTTGTTTATATCGTTCACCAATATTTCATATCACATACTTTTCTGCAGAAACAACTTATTTATTAAATAAAGCTACTATGTTAAATCTTTTTGTTTTAGAAAGTTTCCTGCTCAGTTTACATACTTAAGTATTAAGACGAAAAGATTCTACATCTTACAATAAACATTTCGAGTACCTTACACAATTAAAATAAAAAAAAATATTCAAAATTCTTTATTTTAATATTTTACTAGCTAATACCTGCGTGCGCTGCTACGCCTAAATAATTAAATAAGCTTTTTTATTTTTCGTTTCAGGTGAACTCCTACACCTAATGGTTTTAGAGCATAATAGATACGGCTAAATTCTCGCTGTATCTGAAAAACTGTATATACAAAGTAAACTTTGCGACGAATCAAAATTGCTAGTCAATTTTTATTTCGGATATCTGATACACTCCAACTTGTAATTGTAGAATTTTGCTGATTTTTTTTTAATACATACCTCGGTTTATTTTAATAGCATATACTGATTTTCGTTGTGAAACGTCAAAACTTGCGACCGCTGGAGTTATTTTTAAATTTTAGTTTCAGGTGAACAGTGGCCTATCTAATGGTTATACAGCATAATACTCGTAGTTAGCGGCTTGACAAACGCGCGTATTCGAATGGATTGCTGTGTCAAAATTTCAAGTCAATCGACCGACTACTTTTCGAGTTCTGGGAGCAACAACATACACAGGCTGAAATGTTATATATAAAGATTGACTAACACAGATGCATATTAATTTCTTCACAAAATCGCATTTCCGTTGTTTGTATTTCATCAATAGAATGGATAACAATAGAATTCCGAAACAGATTATTCATTACAATCCACTAGGACGAAGAAATGTTGGAAGAGCCAGTAAAGACAGATAGTCCAATTCTAACATCAGATCGGAACAGACCAGCAGGTCTAATCCTAGATGCTGATGATGTCTTTCATATTTCCTATTCTGGTTTATGTAATGATCTGAACTGAATGACTAATTATAAAACATTTCATTTATAAAACTACATTTCAATAACCTACAATAAAATGAATCAATTGAATGTATTTAGAGGACAATTCGATCATGAATTTTCAAAAGTTTGGGTTCGTATGAAAGTAATTTGTTCATAAATCTAGCCAATTTTTTTAGCTAAAAAATTTCATTGGATAACTTATACAATTGTAGATCTATTGTATACTTTATAAATTTAACAGAGAAATGTCTTCGCCTAAAAACTGCATTATCTTGAAAATGTAACTATAATAAGTTATTTTTTGTGATATGTATATATTTTTGTTTTTCTCCCTAATAGAACTAGGGCGTTGAAAGGTATCGAGTTCTTCCATCTCTTAAAAGGAAGACCGGAATATTTTTCCCCCTTTAGTGTATAACTGAATTAAATATGTGTAATCTCTTAACATTTATATTATGAATGTCCTTTCTTATTTCAATATTTAATTCCTTTCTGCGATAAATCATTATAAATCACAATTCATTATAGAATCGCTTCAGTAACCCCGTTTAACCTCTCGCCTTATAGGTAATTTATACATGCCATATGTCATCCGGGCCTTACAGTGTCATGACCTGTAGGGAGAGGGATTTTTTTACAAACTATGGATCATACCCATACTTTTTTGACCACACAAGGACGTGGAAAGCCAAGGTGCTTGTCCCGACCGGGGATCGAACCCGGGCCTCCTTTGTATGAAGCAGCGAGGCTACCCCGAGACCACAGCGGTCATTATCAGTTAGCAATAATGTTTATTTATCTTCACTGCAAAATATTTGTAAAATACTTTCTCCCCTATTCTAGCCACCTTTTGAGCATAAAGAACTTTATATGTAATGCAATTACTAATAGACATAAACATTATAATAAATATATTGTTAATGTATCTTATAAATGTTGTTTTGCAGTAAAAATAAATAAACATTCTATCAAGTGATACAATAATTACTTTCTGTCCTTTCACCGTGACTGTTTGCCATCTAGAATATTATAATAAACTTGTAAATTAAGTGTTGAATAGGTATTAAATTCTTTAAGTACAAATATTTAATAAAATTCAATGTCATATTTTTAGGAAAATACAAGCATTTACTGAATGCGATTATTAAAAAAAACTAAAATAATATGAACAGTATTAAAAGTTATTACATACCTTCTGTGATTGGGAAATTTGGCAAGTATATCCTTTACATATCGTAGATGTTCATGACACAAATGTGTGACAAGGACAAAGTTCAGCTTCTTCTCCGAAGAAAACCCCACCTAAGTATTTTATTTAAAAAATCACGTCAATTCCCGTGGATTACTGATTAAAATGCTTGCATCTGGTTCTGAATATTAATAATTAAAATTAACCTAATAGTGTCATTTAAACATTAAATACTATTAACTGTTTAATAATAATAATAATAATAATAATAATAATAATAATAATAATAATAATAATAATAACAACAACAACAACAATAATAAAAATAATAATAATAATCTCTATCTATCTTCGGGTTTTTACAGCTGCTGCCGTCTTCCCGTGCCAAACCTCCAAAGCCTACGGTCTTGGGCATCTTCGATGCTTAGCCCTCTAGCTTGCATTACTGTCTTCATGTTTTCCTTCCATGTTAACCTTGGTCTTCCTCTTTTCTTCTTTCTGTTAGGATGCCATTCATATAGTTGCTTCGGCCATCGCTCATAATAATAATAATAATAATAATAATAATAATAATAATAATAATAATAATAATAAAAGCTAAGGAAAAAGTTTGCTGGTCAGGATATGGCATCCGTCGGAAGGAAAGTAATTCGTGGGTATCGTAGATTTCCATACCATTAATGCAGTTTAATCTCTCAGCTTGTACGTACTTTTGTATGCCACTGTCACATGCCACCCGGGCTTACAGTGACACGTTCTGTAGGGAGAAGGGTTTTAACTACCGATCACATACATACTTTTTTGACCACAGAAGGACATTTGATTCGAATGAGGGATCATCTCAATGCCAGGACCTCTTCTGAGACAACACAACTTTAAAACGAAACACACCATTCATACACACATTCATACTAAAGATGGCGAATATGATATTGATGGTTATGATGCCCAGATGATTTTCTGGTGGCATTTGGGCCTTAAATTTTCCTGACATTTGTCTTACAAATGAGGAAACCCCCCCCCAAAAAAAACTTGTCCTGACCGGGATCGAACCCGGGCTCGCTGCGTACGAGGCAGCGAGGCTACCCCGAGACCATAGCGATGGAATTTCTCATAGCTTTACAGCACATGAAAGAACCTCAAGCCTGATAAAGAGGTATCATAACATAATGTCACGTCAATCTTTGAATTTCAACGCTAATGACCTGAGTTGTTAAAGATTATTGTTGAACTACCAACACCACCATTGCCCTTTACCGCACCTATACTCCTGCTACTATATTTTGATATTTTATATCGATCTGGACTACATCGGATTCAAAAGTGATTTTAAGACTATCAATGCAGTAAGTCATGATTTCTTTCCCTTATAAAATTTGATAACAGCTAAACTCATCTGTAACAAGCAATTAAACTATCCGTAACATTTTACATAATAAATTCTATATGAAATGAGCTTTATGGTATCTCATTGGTATGTTTTCCAATAAAAATGTTAGCAATGAATTATAGCTTTTTCTTCATCACTTGTGAAACATCAGTAAGTTAAAGTGCAGTAAGCCTACAAGGTAACGTTTTAACCTTACTCGCCTCCTTAATTCAAATGAGCAAGTAGGAATGCAAGAGGAATTTATAATGTTAATATTTTATCTGAATATTATATCTGTAAATATAGGTTAAGTATGATAATTTCTTAGTCTTGAAAACATGACTATTAAATAGCAAAGATATAAGCAGGTTTACATGAGGTGCTTAGTTCTATACAAGTCTAAAGTACAGAAGCTAACGTTATCATTAAAATCCCAATCACCAAAGAAAATTAAAAATCGTCCACGAGTTTTAATAGCAAAATATCATTAAAATGACTGAAAAAGCGTATAAAAATAAATATAATATTACATTACATCACGTATCTGACAATTATAAATGATTTATGTATATTTTTATAATTTAATATGTCCACCGCTGTGGTCTCGAGGTAGCGTGCTGCCTTATCACGCAGCGGGCCCGGGGTTCGATCCCCGGTCGGGGCAGTTTTTCTGGGTGAGGTTTTTATCTGGGTTTTTCCTCACCTGTAAGACAAATTTCAGGAAAACTTTAAGGCCCAAATGGTCCCCGAAATCATATGGCCATCATCATCATCCTTATCATTATCATCTCATCTTCTTCATCAATCCTTCAACGAGAAGCTACCACACCTACAATTCCCTAGTAAAGCTGCAAAAACACAGCATGAAAATGCTATGATTGCAGTGAATGATCTACCCTCGGGCAGAATTATTATGGATGGATGGATTATAATTTAATAGCAAAATATAATTATCAAGATTGAAAAAGGGTATACAAATACAATATAAAAATTACATTACATCACGTGACTAACAATTATAAATTATGTATTGTTATCATTAAGATAACGCATTTCTGCGGACCATTGGCAAAAGAATTATGGAAGAGGCTAGTGTAGTGATTTGTGTGGGGTGTAGCAGGGTATGGTTAAGAGCCTTGAACATTACGACGGAATGAGGAAAAGCTTTGAGGTGTGGATATAAAGAAGTATGGAGGGTATAAAATGGACAGACAAAATAAAAAATAAAGATATGCTAGACAAAGTGGGTGAAGAAAGAACAATGCTGTAACTCATAACGAAGAGGAAAATAAATTGGATTGGCCATTAGCTAAGAAGAAACTGCCTGCTGATGGATGCCCTAGAAGGAATGGTCAACGGAAAGAAGGTTAGAGGTAGGAAAATACATCATATGATAGTAAGTAAAGTTATGTATTCCCACTACAGGCCTCAGGAAGCCCATGGGTAGTGGGAGGTTAAGGCTCCCATGTTTTCTGGACAATCGGCACTTGATGTCAGCCGGATTGTCAGCCCTGCGTGACGGCCGCCTTTACCCCAGAACAAGCGTCTGGTACTCATTTTAGTTAGAGGCTGTGTCGACCCAAGGGCCATAGTGCCGCCAGAAGGTTTGGGTTAGTTTAAAAATCCTGACCCCACCGGGACTTGAACCCTCGACCTTCCGGATTGTAGCGCTGTGCCTTAACCACTATGCTACGGCGTAGACGATATTAAAATAAATGGATTTTATGCTGATACAAAATGGAAGGCTGAGCTAAGGAAAGAGTGGAGAATGATGAGTTTGCAGAACGCTATGTATGTATGTAAGATAACCCTCTTTTATTTAACAAAGGAAAAGAGGGCTCTGACCGTAGTTTAAGGGAAGAAAAATATTACGAGTGTTTGAGTCCTCAGGAGACTTTTTGGACCAAAGAGAGATGAACAGACAGGCGAACGGAGAAGACTATTTAACAGAAGTCGCTTATTCAGTTTGATAATGATAGCTTCGCTATTGAAACGCGTCAACGATATTTAAATTTTTGTTTGATGATTGGGATTTTGATGATAATATATGTAACAATTATCACCACGAAATATACAGAAAGTATGTTTAAACTAACTAATTCACTGGCACTATTGAACCCGTAGGTTATTGGCCACGTGGACGTAAGCTTTCCACGCATCTCTATCCTGGGCTAATATTTTCCAATCATCCCCTGTATAATCTGCTTTCCTAAAATCATGGTTAATGTTATTTTCCCACGTCATTCTTGGACTAGTAACTGCGCGTTTTCCCTCTGGTTTTCCTACAAGAAGCTTCCATTCCCCATTCGCGCCACATGTCCTGCCATCGCAGTCTACTGTTCTTATTATACCATATATAAAACTGTTTAATGAAAAGTGTTTACGAAAAATAGAGGAAGGAACTGTATAAACACATTATAGGATTATAGTTATTATGTTTATTTATGGAGATGATGTGAAGTAGTTGGTCTACATTACAAACATTCTCTCTCTTTCCGGGAACAGGACAACCCACATGACAAAATAGGTTTTAGTATCACGCATGAGTACTCAATTTCGTCATTTTGAAGGTCGCCATGACACCTCGGCAACTATTCTGACACACCTGTTAGGCGGGCGTGTATAATTATAACATGCAGGCGTATTCATAAATAATTATGTCACGCAACATGTTTTCATGTTGATTATTGATTTAAACTAGCAAATAATTGATTTAGTTTTGTTATCATCAATGGTCTTCTTTATGATGGGTAAAGATTTAACCATATCTATAATGTACGAGTATATTGTAACTTATATGTAGAAATAGATAGGAAGAATCTTAAAAGCCTCTAGACAGGCAAAGAAGCTAGTGATGACGTCTAAAATAATTAACTGCAAAATACAACAGTTTATGAGGTAATGACGTATTACCAAATAAATCTCCTATAAAAAAGTATGCTTGTCGGAAATCCTTAATAAATTTCTACATTTAAATTCCTTACACATGTAAGGAAATGTCTGTAAAAGCAAGATGCTTTGTTGAAGGCAAAGTGATCCCACTACAGACTTAAGGGCGTTTGGGATAGTAGGAAGTTAAGACTCCCACCTTTCTAGACAATCGGCACGAGATGTCAGTCGGGTTGTCAGCCCTGAGTGACGGCCTCTTTACCTCCAGAATACTCTTATGATAAAATATAGCGTTTTATTATTATACAACAAAACTATGTTAAAGCTTCAAAATCTTCTAGCACTTATTTACGTTAGAGGCTGAGTCGCCCCCGAGGCCATCGTGCTGACAAAAGGTTTTGGTCAGTTTAAAAATCCTGACCATACCGCGACTCGAATCTCCGACCTTCCGGCTTGTAGTGTATTGCCGTAAATAATTCGCTACGGCGTGCCCCAGATGCTTCTTAACAGACAATACATGTATTAGAGAGATTTGGAATCAAAAGTTCGATGGTAGGGGCAGTTAGCTAGTCAGACAGTTTGTATAAAGTTCTGGCACTCCTCCTATAAGAGGCTGCTTATACTACAGGGCCTACTTGGACAGAAATGAGTGAAATATAGAAACATCTACTGGGATTCTAGGGTCAAAACAGACCGTATAATATACAACGATGCATCGTGTAGTTTGTAACACCAATAATAAGATTAAATAACTATGCACACGATGAAGTAGAGGTCTCCGTGAATTTTTTGAAAATTTGCTTTGAAAATCTCTCTTCTAGATATGATTGCAATAAAATAATAAAGGTAGTAACTTCTTTATTTTAAATAGCAATGCAGTATGCCAAACATTATGAAATTCTCGATGTACATCTAAAAAGTTGTTGAACCGTATTGTTTGTTCTAACATGCATTAACACATTGCTCTCTTTTAGAAATAATAATTATTTATTTATATTTTATGGATAACTATTCATCGAATTATAATTCTGATTATAGTTGGGCTAATAATTAGGAATAGTTTGGACATTACAAATAAAATGACAAGAAAAATAAATCTATTTATATTTATGTCAATACTTAAAACAAGACTATAAACAAATGAAACGAAGATCTGAGAGAAGAAAAGAGAGAAGGCATTGCATTTAGAAGATCATGACGATAAAATATTTTACAATTATCTAAGAGCCCATATGTCCCGCGCCGTAGCCGAGTGGTTAAGGCAAGATGCCTTGGCGCAGAGCTACGATGGAGGAAGAAATTTCCTCATGGAATTTCAGCCAGTATGGGACCGGTGCACACTTAGTATAGTGATGAAATTGGGTAGCTACAATAAGTAGTGGCTCCAGGTTGAGAAAACCAGCTATAACGGCTGGGGGATCCGACATGCTGATCACATGTCACCTCTACATTAGCTGGATGATCGTCTACCT
Source organism: Diploptera punctata (assembly GCA_030220185.1). Classification (NCBI taxonomy): domain Eukaryota; kingdom Metazoa; phylum Arthropoda; class Insecta; order Blattodea; family Blaberidae; genus Diploptera; species Diploptera punctata. The sequence continues at coordinate 37,753 of JASPKZ010001290.1, read as the reverse complement.
CTGTGATTGACAAATATGGATGTGAGGTCAGCAATCGGCTGGTAGGTCAAGAGCCCTTCTAGGCCTGTCACGCCGTGGAGTTAGTTAACTAAGAGTTCATATATAAATATTAGATTTACTTAATTACGTATATGCCGGTATCTAGTGTAAGTTTATCAAACCTGAGATAATAATATGAATTCCCAACATGAACGTGTTGTTGATATTAAAGAAGTGCAGATATCTTTAATATCTAAGAACTAAAGATATTACCAGAGAACTAAATACAACTTCTGACATCAGAAACACAAGAATAGTAGGCCTAATACATAACATACCGGACACAATCATAATATTCCAGACTTAGATGACAAAGTGTCCATAAGTAAGATTGTATTAATATGAGATTTTGTTTTATGTTCGAGGTTATAATGAATTTGAATCTTTCAGCTGTTTTAGGAAAATACGAAGATAGAAGCGAAAGTGAGAGAAAATAATGGTGGAAATAAGTAGAATGCGCAGGGATATAACTGATGGAAGAACTGGATGGACCAAGGTGAACCCTACTCCCAACGGCATTAAGGGGCAGAAGAATGACAACTCTGTATTTAATTAGAATTAATCTTTTAATCGCAAGTTTAGATCTTTTTTTATATAATATAGGTTTTGATATTTTGCCAGACGAGTGTTAATTCCAATGTTCCATGGTTTAAAGATTTCGCGTGCAATTCACTTGTTTCGATGCGCACTGATGATTATTACGCAAGTCCGTGTCGCCACATCACGCGCATCAACATCTTCAACATGTCTAATTTCATTCAAATAGAATTGCCCATCCAATTAGCCTTGAGAATGAGATAGTCTCTCATCTTCTCATTACAAATAATTATAAACAAGGTAATTTTTAATAATTTTTACCTTATCCTTGCTAATGTGTGAAAGTCTACGAATATCTCATTTATAAAATATACACTTATCTTTTAAGCAAGACAATGTTACAATTTCTCACACGAAGAAAAATTTTAAGTGTCCACTGCTCTGGTTTGAGGGCAGCAGCGGACCCGTGTTCATCCCAGTCGAGACAAGTTTCCTGAGTGACGATTTTTTCGGAGTTTTTCCTTACCTGTTAGATAAATATCAGGAAACTCTAAGCCCAAATTGGCTTGAACTTTATTGTCCAACATAATCGTTATAATGTTCACCATATTTAGTAAGAGTATGAAAGTATGTGTATGTGACGTGTTTCGTCTTAAAACATAAAAAAAAACTGAAAAGTGGCGTGTGGTGTCTCTTTTAAACATAAGGAATAATAAGAATAATATGTGGATAGACTTCCAAAATTGGCATTCCAATATACCCCAACTGGACATAGGGACCAAGGAAGACCAAAACATCGGTGGAAAGATCAAGACCATCTTCGCTAGGTTTACCTTACAGGCCACATGGCCTAAAACAAATTTGTTCATGATGATGATGATGATGATGATGATGTGTATATACATTACCCCGAAACAATAATTTCAGCCTAGCCAACTTTAAATTGGCTTGCTTACCCTTAAAACCCGTTCACGGTACGTTAGCGTAAATATAAATCTTTCAATGTAGAGAAAACAGGTAACAGTTAAGTCTCGTAGACTGCGATGGGCAGGACATGTTGCGCGTATGGGGAATGAAAGACGTGCATGGAAGCTTCTTGTAGGGAAGACAGAGGGAAAACGCCCAGTTGGTAGACCAAGAATGAGGTGAGAGAACAACATTAACTATGATTTGAGGAAAGTAGATTATACAGGGAATGATTGGAAAACATTAGCTCAGGATAGGGATGTATGGAGAGCTTATGTCCGCGCGGCCATGACCCTACGGGTTTGATAGTGCCAGTAAGTAAGTAAGAGAAAACAGCTATACATACATTACATATGTCATATTGGCATCACCGTATCCTGAGGAAGAAATTTGAATGCAGCGCGAGGCCAACAATTAACTTGGTTTTAAGGGAATTTCTGAATTAACTTTAGCTTTATTTAATAACATATGCTCAATACAATAATTTATTTAAAACATAACATCTATCCTTGTTTCTTTCGGCTTATTTAAAATAATTTGCGGAAAATCTCAATTATCACTCGTAGCTTCATACATATTTGATAAGATATTCTAAATGGCGCCCTGAAATGATTATCATAAGTAATGCCACGAGTGATTTCCAAATTATCGATAAATTCACGACTCACGAAGTGAGGAGTGAATTTATCTAGAGAATTTGGAAATCAAGAGGGCATTTGTTAGGACTTTTTAACGAATAAAATAAAGCTGTTTACTCACAAATCATTATTTAACTACAGTTTTTAAAATATTTTTTATATTTAAAGTAAACGGTGATGTTGAAAACTAATGAGAAACGATAGGTAGCCTACGCTTACTACTGCTTCTTTTGTTTATCACTGCAACCAGATCATACTATTTATTGCCAAAGGAACGCAATATTGTAAGAATGCTCTCTAGTGGAGAAAAAATGAAACACATCAATCTGTATATTAATTCATTTTTGATGTCGTATACATTTAAGAAAGTGCAAACAGTGGTTTCTTTTTTTGGTGGTATAATCATTGCTACAAATGTTGACATGTAAGCACTATTATATACAATCTGGTAGCCGTTTTGTTATAGGCTCAGTCACTGCAAAATAACGGTCAGACCTGTTCAGAATATTAAAAAGGAGGAGCTTTGCTTAATATATGATAATCCTAACGTTGATAATTATTTCGTGAAACACGTCTCTGATTGGTTGTAATACAGAAATCATTGAAACGTGATTGGTCATTGACTCCCATTTGGGGCATGAGTTAAATAGTCACAATAGTACACCTGAAGTGATATTTACACAATGTTATTAATCTAATTAATGATAAATTAAACATAGTATAAAATAAAAAATAGTATGATACAAGGATTAAGACTTGCGGTATTCGTTAAAAAATTACGACTTCGTCTATCATCTCGACCATAAATATTTCAACGCTTACGTGATAGTATATTACGATGCGAGGTTGGGAAGTGATTTTTACAGAAGCAAGAAAATGTTTAAAAACCGAGCGATAGCGAGATTTTTAATTTTCTAGATTCTGTAAAATACTTCACAAACGTGCGTTGTACATTATTTTTTTGCGCGATGGTGTTTTCAAAATAATAAATAATAGTAAAATAATAACATCTTTGTTGGAAATATTTGCGTTCATTATAAACAACTGACTAACGTTAACAGTGTGGGCAATGTTTATTGAACCAATTTAGAAATAAAATGGCGGCAAGTACGTATTTATTGTTTTATATTGTTTCAAATAAAGTTCAGTTCATTTAAAATGCAGTGATTTGTTTCGTATAATGTATATTAACACTACCTTCTGGATATTTTCTGTATATACATTGTACGTAGTATACATAGAGGGCAGTGGTTTTTACTTCCCACACGCGTGTTTGTAATGTGTAGCATTACAGTATAGTTATTTTTATTACAGTGTAGTTATTTAGGTTGGCAACCCGAAATGTAGGAAGTTGAACGGTTGAAATTTCAATCATGGTCGCCATTGCTGTAAGTTCGAACAGAACGCGCTATCGCGCAAAAATACTATCTTCCATTCTTGTATGGTAATATACTATGTCACGTTGCTTTGGTAACTGATTTTGTTTTGATAATTTAAATCAGGCATTTTTCACCATATAAATTTTCAAGTAGTATAATTCAAAATATTATTTGAATAGTTTCTCCGGGCTGCCATTAACATACCAAGTTCTAGAAGCACTTACATGTCTCAACGATAGAAAAGTATCTTCTATCAAGCAGATAGTTGATTTTATCGAGAGGTGGAGAATCCAGTAAAAATCATGGAAGAATTTTTCCTCAAATTAAAAAGGCGCTTTAAGGCCGATGGTTTAGTATATATATGTGGCAATGGATTGTATCGACTGAAAGATCCAGATAGACCTCTAGGTCGTCAGGAAAACAACAGGGAAATACAAATTTTGAGGAAATTGAGAGAAAAAGGAGTTGGGAACGCGAACCAACCAGAGTCGGGGACTTTCTAAATTAATTTTTGAAAATAAACTTTTCATTTAATTATTTTTTCTGTCTATTTTGTTCAGTTTTTGACACTGGGAATATGCTATTTACGATAATGAATTAATTTTTCGCTTTTTAATAACAAATGCTGCGTTTAATTTTTATTTTTATTCATTAACCTAATGTAAATGTGCATTTTGTGCCATGAAAGCAAAACGGAATATTATTATAGTGTACTGCATGAACTTTTGCGTACTTCAATGGCGAGAAAGTGCACATCATAATATAGGACAGTTCTAAGTATGTAATCCTAAACTTCAGTGGTTTATTGGTTCAGTTAAAATCTTAATGCTCATATATATTAAATGCTCATATATATATATATATATATATATATATATATATATATATTAAAACTTAGCAATTAAGATGGTACGGTCATGTCCAGCGAATCTGTTTTGGAATGGAAACCTGAGGGAAGACGAGGCTGAGCTGGAGTCAGGGAATATATTTATACATGAAGGAGAAACATCTACAACCAGGAGATTGGATGAACCGAAAAAATTGGCTATTGGGAATTGGACGATGTCTAAGACATTAATCAACCGACGATATATATATATATATATATATATATATGTACTCTTGCGTACTTGACAGACGTTGTTCTGCCCGAACGTTCAATTCTCGTGTCATGGGTGAACGAAAAAAATACTTTTTTACCATAAAATTAACAAACTTATACCTAAGTTCACAAGAAAACTCTTCACTGCCATCTGTTATATACAGGGCAAGTCAAAATGTTGTGCAGGTTTTCAGAAATTTATTATGTGAAATGTAATGAACATATAATATTGTGAGACATATTGTATGAAAGGTAAACTCTCAAAGTTTTTTTTAAATATTCACAGATGTTCTATGTGAGCGCCTTTTGTTACACGACAGATGTCAAGCCGATATTCAATCTCCTGCCAAACTTTCTGTAGCAGTCCGCGGTCGATATCAGCAATGGCTGCTGTGATGCGGGCACGCAGTTCATGCAGTGTTGTTGGAAGTGGTGGTACGTAAACATGATCCTTTACAAGACCCCACATGAAGAAATCACACGGGGTTAGATCTGGTGAACGAGGTGGCCAATGAATGAGTTGTTGATCACCCTGAGATGCACGGCCTATCCAGCGTTGTGGTAAAGCCGTATTCAAATGGTCTCGAACACTGCCATGGTAATGTGGAGGGGCACCATCCAACTGCAGAATGAAATCTGGACTATCCGCTTCAAGCTGCGGAAGGAGCCATTGTTGTAGCATATCAAGGAAAACATGTCCGTTCACAGTACGTTCATGAAAGAAAAAGGGCCCATAAACCTTTGCATGGGAAATGGCACAAAAGACATTCACTTTCGGAGAATCGCGTTGATGTTCCAGAGTTGCATGGGGGTTACCAGTTCCCCAAATCCTTACATTGTGTCTATTCACTTTTCCTGAAAGGTGGAAAGTCGCTTCATCACTGTAAAATACCCTCTCATGGAACTCATTCTCTTCCATTAATGCGAGAAAATCAACACAGAAGGACGACATCTAGGCCCTGCCATCCACCCCTTGGGATACCTCGGTCGTCATGACCATACTCCCAAGTCCTAGTTCTAGTCCTCCCTAATCTAATCTCGCGTCCACGTTCAAGTTCTCGGTCCTTTAACCAACACTCCAGGGAGAGAGTGTTGGAGTTTGCACTTCTGGGCAATTGATGAGCTACATAGTACATCAGGTCACTCAATCCTGATGACCCCACAGTTGGTCCACGGGCTCCATGAGCCTAGCCGGGAGGACTGCTGTCGCAGATCCACCGACCATTCCCCTGTTCTGCCTCCAGGGACGTGTCCTGCAGCCGTTGTGAGACCGGCTAGGGCTACAAGCCCAACAGTATGAGACTTTTAGTACATCCAGGTGCTCATCTCCTGGCGACCCCACAGTTTGTCGACGGGCCCGTAGGCCAAGCCAGGAACCAGTACAGTAGCTCCTCGCTGGACTGGTCCGAGCCGAGCCCTGGTGTGCCCCCAGGGACACCTTCTGCAGCTGTTGTGGGCCAGCACGGAGCTCGCAAGCTCCAACAGATGAGCAACTAGTACGACAAGGCGCTCAACTCTTGCCTATCCCACTAATGGTTCACGAGTCCCTTGGACTTAACCGGGAGGACTGTCTAGCAGATCCACCGATCTTTCCCCCAGTGCACCAGCTGGGGACGTGTTTGCTTGCTGAAGTGGGTCCAGCCTGAGCTATAGTACGTCAGGTCGCTCAACTCCTGACGACCTCACAGATTGTCCTTGGGTCACTCGGTTCCAGATTCAGCGCTAAGTCCTAGACCCTGGAGACCGCGCTTCCTCCTTTCCCGAGCTTATCGACCTGGTGGTAATTCCCAGCATTACGCCCGGTATTGTCCCAACCAGCCCGTTCGCAAGACTAAGCCTAGTCGTGCCGCTGCTGTGAGTCAGCCCACTGAGCAATGTAGGCATCCAGGGAGCTCATCGCCCATGGTGCCCCCACAAAGGTCCTCGGGATAAACCAAGAGAAGGGAGCTACTGATCTCCACAATCTCCCACCGCCTCGCCACGACGGCCGCTGATCCCGCTGTGGGCCGGGGCAATTGAGCTTTAGTACAACAGGGCGCTCGTCTCCTGTTGACCCCACTTATGGTCCGCGAGTCCATCGGACTTGGCAGGGAGGACTGACTAGCAGATCCACCGACCTTTTCCCCACTACGCCACCGAGGGGACGCGATTTGCTGCTGAAGTGGGCACAGCACGAGCTATGTAGTGCATCAGGTCGCTCGAGTCCTGACGACCTCACAAATGGCCCGCGGGTCCGGTCTGGACCTAGCCGGGAGGAGTGCAAGCAAACCACCGACCGTTCCCCTATCCGCCGCCCGGGGACGCCCCCTGTTGCTTTTGTGAGCACAGCTGGGGCCCGATAAACGGACCCCCAGGGAACACAGAAGGACGCTCGCAAAGCATAATCGGCGGGTTTTAAGGCTTGAACCAGTTGCAAGTGGTAGGGTTTCATCTGTAAACGTTTCCGGAGAATCCGCCATACAGTTTTTTGTGGTAGTTGAAGTTCTGTCGCTCCCCGGTAGGTGGATTTCTGTGGACTCCGCACGAAGCATGTGCGAACGCGTTCGACTGTCTCTTCACTCGTCGACGGACGGCCAGTCGATTTTCGTTTACAGATACAGCCTGAATCCCTAAATTGTGTGTACCACTTACGAATGGATCTCCCATCCGGCGGGTCTTTATCGTATCTGGTACGGAAATGTCGTTGAACACTAGTCACAGAGTTGTTTACATGGTAATCAAGCACACAGAAAGACTTCTGATCCCCAGTCAACGCCATTTTCCTTTACTGCTCTGCTGTTGACATCTTGCGGGTGAACGCGGAACTTTAGAAGTGGACAACTAAACTTTGAGAGTTTACCTTTCATACAATATGTCTCACGATATTATATGTTCATTACATTTCACATAATACATTTCTGAAAACCTGCACAACATTTTGACTTGCCCTGTATATACGATCCCGAAACAGTAATTTCAGACCCGTCAGCTTTAAATAAGCGTTGCATATCCTTAAAATCCGTTCATGATACAATAGTAAAATATAAATATTTCAATGTAGAGAAAACAGCTATACACACGTTACGTATTTCATATTGGCAGCACAGTATCCTGAGGAAGAAAATTGAATGCTGCGCAAGGACAACAATATTAACTTGGCGTTACAAGAATTGCTGAATTAATTTTAGCTTGTATTTAATAAGATATGCTCAGTATAATAATTAATTTAAAACGTAAAATATATACCTCCTTCTTTCGACTTATTTAAAACAATTGCGGAATTTCTCAATCAACACTAGCAGCTTCTTCCATATTTGACATGACATTCTAAATGGCGGCCCTAAAGTGATCACCATAATAGTAAGTAAAACACATTATTAATTGAATTAAAGATAAGAAATTAAACATGGTAGAAAATAAAAATAGTACGTTACCAGGATGAAGACATGTATTCGTTGAAAAATTATGACTTCTTCTATCGACTAGGCCTTAAATATAACTTCAACGTAAAACTCTGTCTTCCATCCTTGTATAGTAGTATAAAAATAAAAATCCTTAACTCGTGTCCAATTCAGGGTCGGGTCGAGGGATGAGATAAGATGAAATCCCTATATATAGAGGTCTGAATGACAGGACGCCGGCCGACCACACCTGACGCACCATCACGGGCAGATGAACGAAATGAAACAGAATGGATGAGATGAGTATGGAGAAATGGTGGAATGAAATTGTGGCAGGGGAAAAGTGATAAAACTCCAAGAAAAACCTGCCCAAGCTCCGTTTCGTCTACCACAAAACCTACTTGGAGCGACCGAAACTTGATCTCGGGATCCCAGCGATGAGAGCGCTTGCGCCACGGAGCCGCTGCATAGTAATATACTATTGTAAAATTATCTAAGTATAAAAATGTATTTAGTTATTCCTGAACTCGGTTTCAGTTTTAAACTCGAATAATCTACTTTTAAATTCAAGAAGCTATTCAATTGTTCTCACGAAACTGATTGGACCGCATTCCAGATCCTATACTCAAAGAGACATGTATGTGATACAGCCGAAAACGAGCCCGAGAATCTATTTTCTAATTAGATACATCATAGGGGGCGGTAAGCTGCTGCCAGATACTGGGCCCTTTATTTAATATACAGTGCTGCAAAAATATCCCTCGAACTTGTTTTAATTTTAGTCATTAGGCCTACATTTCCCAAATTTATAGGAAAAATTCATAAATGGTGACAATATAACAATTTAAGGACTTCTTTTTATTGTGATAAAACACGATATTAAAATAGTTTTTAATAAATAGGATCTTCTTGGTGATAAAATGATATTACACAGAGTCAATAAAATCCCAAATTACTAAATTAAAAAGTTAAAAGAGCCAACGTGTTTCAATAGCGACGCTATCATTATCAAGACTTAATACTGACCAAACAAACAAACTGAAATTTGGAAAATAAAAATCAGATAAAAAAAACTACGTCACATGAACATAAATAACATTTGACAATATAGACCTAATCCTCTTGTCTATTAATTAACGAAAAGAGGGCGTTCTCTTAACTTTTTAATTTGGTGAATTGGGATTTTATTTACTCTGTGTATTACGATATTAAAAGATGTTTCTTTATTTATTTTCGTAGTTTAACATCTCCCTTTTTGTAGGTAATTATACGTAATCCAAATCACACGGGCCTTAAAGGACACATTCTGTCAGTAAATTATTATTTTAAATTGTGATTCATAAACATACTTTTTGGCCCAACAAGGACGTGGAGGACCTCCCTGGATGATGACCAGCTCACTGCCAGAATTATCATAAGTAATGCCACGAGTGATTTCCAAATTATCGATCAATTCACGACTCACGAAGTGAGCAGTGAATTTATCTAGATAATATGGAAATCAAGAGTGGCATTTGTTAGGACTATTTAACGAATAAAATTAAGCTGTTTACTCACAAATCATTATTTAACTATAGTTATTTTAAAATATTTATATATTTAATGTAAACGGTGATGTTTGAAAACAAATGAGAAACTATTGGTACGCTAAATTTGCTTCTTTTGTTCATCACTGCAATCAGATCATATTATTTATTGCCTAAGGATCACAATGTTGTAAGAATGCACCCTAGTGGAGAAATTTATAACCAACGTTATAGGTATTAATTAATTTCTGATGTCCTATGATGCAAATATGTCGATTATATTTTTCTGCAATGTTAATTCCTGGAAAATAATTCGTTTAAGAAAGTGCAAATAGTGTTTTTTTTGTGGTATAATCAATTGTTACAAATGTTTTTATATTATCTCTCGAATGTGCTTTCTGTTGACATTCATGCTTTATATATACAATCTGGTAGCCGTATTTCTTAGAGAGTCAGTCACTGCAAAATAATGCTATGACCTATTCAGATTGTTAAAAAGGAGGTGCCTTCTTTATTATGATAAACTTTAGTTGGTAAATTCTAGGCGAAACACCACTGTGATTAGTTGTAAATAGTCTCCAAAACAACACGAGTATTTAAGAACACGACTCATACTTTACTCATACATTCGTACTAAATAAGGCGAATATGATGGTTTTCGGGGAATATTATGAGTTTCCTTGACATGTCTTACAGGTGAGGAAAAAAAATCTCACCCAGGAAACTTGGCATGGACCTCCGTCCAAGGTAGCGATTTTATCCCAAGGCCATTTGTTATGACTATCTAACTCATGCCCCATATGTGAGTTATTGACCAATCACATTTCAATGAATTTTGATTTACAAACCAATCACAGTCGTTTTTTCTCCTCGATTTTATCAATTTAATTTCATCACTTTAAAATGAAGCTCCTCCTTTATAACATTCTAAACAGGTCAGAGTATTATTTTTTCAGTGGCTGACTCTCTAAGATATACGCTGAATATAACAATTTATATCTTAAGATGTAAGAATTCTAGAATGCATGTGACTACCTGATTGTATATATAGAGCACGAATGTAACCAGGTAGTGCTTGCGGGATATAATAGAAAACATTTGTAGCAATTTGTTATACCACAAAAAAAACACTGTTTGCACTTTCTTAAATGTATTATTTCCCAGGAATTTACGTTCCAGAAAAATGTAATTGACATATTTACATCATAGGACATCAGAAATTAATTAACCTATAATGTTGGTTAAAAACAGTTTGATGTGTTTCATTTTTTCCTCCACTAGGAAGCACTACTTTATTGTAACCGACTGTCAACAGCAAGTACGGCTTACAGCCCGTGCGACCCATATTTGTAAATAATATTGTAAATAACTTACTTTTTGTCTAATAAAGTCCTACTACTACTACAATGTTGCGATCCTTTGGCAATAAATAATATGATCTGGTTCAAGTGATGAAAAAATTAAGCATAACAAACGTTTCTCATTTGTTTTCAAACATCGCCGTTTACATTAAATATATAAATATTTTAAAATAAGTATATTTAAATAATGATTTCTGAGTAAACAGCTTAATTTTATTCGTTAAATAGTCCTAACGAATGCCATACTTGATTTCCAAATTCTCTAGATAAATTCACTCCTCACTTTGTGCGTCGTGCATTTTTCGATAATTTGAAAATAGCTCGTGGCATTACTTATAAAATATTCAAATATTTTTAAGGAAAATAATTTTTTGAGAATATGTCGAGTTCGAATTTATTATGCACTCTATAAATTTAATGACACCTTGTATTGTAACACATTCCTTTGATTAAGTTGCACTGATTTAAACACAGAATTTTTCATAAACGACGGGGATTTATCTAACAGAAATATTTTTTCTTCAATAAAAAGATTAGCGTCTTTTACGACTGGCTTTAGAAACTGTATGCAACCTTCTTACCATAACGGATTTATATTCTATTTTTAAAATTAGCAAAAAATAATAAAAGCTGCTCATTGAGATTGAAGATGAAAACAATTTACATATCTGGTTATCTTAAAATTATGTGGATCAGACAAATTTGGAATGAATTTACAGGTAAATTTGTTGGAACCGGGTACTTGTCTCATAAAACAGAAGGTATCTATTGGGTCGTGGTTTCAGTTAGTTCAGAAATACTTGTTCAGAGAGTGAATGGAAACTTTTTTTTAACCATAATTCATTTCAGAGAATTCTCCAATTCATAAATAGTTTTAGTAACTCACCTTAGGAATTCACACCTAATTATTCATATACGAACTTTGAGTATGTGAAGCTTATGGAATTGTAAAGAAGGCGTGTGCATGTTGTGTCACTTTTGTGTGGAGGAGTAGGCTAATTATTATGAAAACAGCTGGATGGCCTTGGTTCGGCTACACTGGTTGTGATGGCACCAAGAGGAGTATCTTTTATATTATTATTATGCAACCTATTGTTGGCCGCTACCAAACACAGCAACCGGAAAACGCAGGGTCGGCTTCACCGGAAGTTAAGGGATATGCATTTGAAGTAACCTTCTGCAGCATCAGGATGGACAATGCACGAGGCCATTTTATATAAAACATCGATATTTTACGATCTAAGATCGTTGTGTTTCCTGGTTCTAACGAGGTTTAAGTAAAGTAATTTCATACTTATAACATAATAATAAAAAGCTGATCTAATGTTGTAGAATTGTGTAACATCGACATTTCAAGTATTGTCCATAATTTTTAAATAAATAAATAACAAACTTAGTCAGCAGTTTTAAATCTAAATGTAAATTGTTTATAAAACAAACCAGTCACTAAAATAAACATCACGAACAAGAAGCATCAACAAAGAGAACACACTTTCATTTTATTATGTTAAGATGTTTTAAGTATTATCACAATCAACAAAGTACAAAATCACCCTCGATTCAGGACGACTACTGGTTACCATGTTCGCTTCTGATTTTAGATTCGTGGGTTCAAACCGGGTATCTGGTGCTCTACATAGCGATTAGAAATTGCACACAATCGCCCTGTTAGATTCGAAATAAAAAATGTCACATTTGAAAATTCAATCCCATCGGGCATCGAACATGCACTACTTAGTCATAAATCAGACATGCTACCATCTAAGCCAGAGCCGTCCAAACTACGGCCCGCGGGCCACATCCGGCCCGCCATGGCTTTTCGTATGGCTCGCGTAAGGAATGAAATGAACAAATTAATTTTATATTTTTAATTTAGATTTTTCTCGTCCTAGTACTACCTTGGTTTCCTAGATGTCAGTTTGAGGCGGAACGCTGACCACATACCACTCAAAATGACATCTGTACGAAAACAAGTGTAACTAAATTAGCATGTTTCAAATTCTTCCCTGTAGGGGGAGAGCGCCTAAAACTCTGTAAAGGGAAAACATAGGCTTACAATACAAAATTTAGATTTTAAAATGTAACATCTAGTTGGACATCCCTGTGTGGACATCTCTCTGGAATGTGGATTTGAGGTGTCACCGCTTCTCTTGACAAAGTAATAGAGATGATACATCCCTTATTTACCGTTTTCTTCCCCACTCCAATATTTGAACATTAATTGTTCCGCTTGTTATATTGTCAATCAAACAGTAGCCTGTGCACGGAATAGTTATAAAAATAGTGTTAAAGTGAGAAAATACTTTCAAAACACGCAAAGTTGATTCAGAGTGTAGGGAGTTTAACTAATCCTGGACCAGCAAGTACTTCATGAAGGAGCATGAAAACAAAGTGTTATGTGTTATTGGTAACGATGTTATTGCAGTTGTGAAAGAATATAACATTAAAAGACATTACCAAATAAAGCATAGCCATTTTGATAAATTTGATGGAGATGAGCGTACTGAAAAAGCGAACGAGCTCCTTTCTAATGTTACGGCACAACAGCAGTTATTAATTCAGGGTGGTGGTGTAAGACAAAGAAATGCTACCGAAGCGAGTTATGAAGTTTCGAAACTAATTGCTGAAAACGGAAAACCGTTTTCTGATGGCGAATTTGTGAAAAAGTGTCTGATTGCTGTTGCCAAGAAGTTGTTCCGGCCCGTGATCAATTGCACAATCAGTTATTGGCCCGGCCCATTAAAAAGTTTGGGCGGCCCTGAACTAAGCTAATGCGGCACTAAATAGTAGAATGTTAAATAATGTGACAATAACTTTTTTATTAGACTATTTTGGTTAAGAGCGATTAATACCAGTAATTAAATAAGACTATTATAAGGCAAGTTTAAACAGTAAATTAACTTCATTATTTAATCTTCTATTTTTATAACATGTACTCATGGAGAAGGAAATGTTTGACTTTGCAGTTAGCTACGCTTACTACTCCAAACTAAAACTGAAAAATACAACACACACAAGTTTATACGATGGCAAGAATTGTCTTTCAAACGCAACACGAAGCTGATATTTTTTTATATTTTCTTATAAGTATAGGGTCTAAATATTTTTCAGTGGCCACTGTTTATCTAGTAAACACGCATTAATTATTTCGAGTTTATTAGGGATTATTTAAGATGAAATGAACTCTAATAATACAAATCCGAATAAGTATTCAGTTTTCATTAGATGAAACTCTGAGAAAAGTCCCATTCAGACTGATCAATCACAGAATTTTAACTCTCGATTCTCGAATATCAATCTCAACGATACAGACAGAACTTCCTTCTCGGTCACTCTCCGATTTGCTTCCTTGTATACCGGCATATTGACTTAGACCTATTCGTTTTAATGCACGTAATTTTGTTCCTATTTTTATTATTCTCGTTAATCTCAGATAAGATTAATTAAAAGTTAAAAGTAATTTGTTTTGTCGTTGATGCAGTCCTACTTGAAGAAATTGAATATATCAAAATATTATAAATGTATTATAACAAAAAAATAAAAATATTCCACAGCAAGTAAATGCTTAGCAAAATTAGCAGTATGCAAAACGTGTAACTTAAAACAGCGGTAAAATAATAAAATGGAAGACAATTCAATATTTAGACATTGATTAATCAAATGAAAAATAATTTTAATTTCCAACACGCTTGGGATAAAATTAATGTGGTCAACAAAAAAATAATCTCCAACACATTTAGAATAAAACTAGAGTTACCTACAAAAAAATAATTTTACCATCAATAGCATGGGGTGCTTTTTATGTTTTTTTACGTTTTCTTCTTAGGGACTTTACTTTTACCAATATCTGTTTATTATCAAATATATTAATTGATATAGAGAATCCCACACTTTTGATAGTAAAATTATTTTTTTTTGTAGATAACTCTAGTTTTATTCTAAATGTGTTGGAGATTATTCTTTTGTTGAACACAATAATTCTATCCCAAGCGTGTTGGAAATAAAAATTATTTTTCATTTTTTAGTTCGATTTTCTAATAAAACATGTTGTTTTAGTTTTTTAAAACAATTATTTAATTTTAGTCGCCCGCGGTGGACTTGTGGTTATGCCCCTTGCCTCTGGTCCCGAGGTTCGCGGGTTCGAACTCGGCCGTGGTCGATGGATTTTTTAGGACAGAAAAATCCAAGGAACAAGTCCTCCGGGAGGGACTTTAAGCCGTGGGTCCCGAGTCTGAAGATTTTCAGGCTCGTAAAAAAATCCTTAAGCCTGAATGAAAAGGCCTCTAAGCAAAATTTACCGAATTTTCCCGTCCTAGTACTACCTTGGTTTCCTAGATGTCAGTATGAGGCGGAACGCTGACCACGGACCACTCAAAGTGACATCTATACGCAAACAAGTGTAACTAAATTAGTATGGTTCAAATTATTCCCTGTAGGGGGAGAGCGCCTAAATCTCTGTAAAGGGAAAAACATGGGCTTACAAAAAAAAAACTAATCAAGCTTTGTTAACAGAGAACAGAAAGTAATTAATAAATAACCAAAAAAATATGAATATCGTTACGCGTAACGACACCATTTAGAGAAATGATTTGAAAATAGAAACCAATATGAGAGTTCGCAAAAATATGAGTAAATATAGATTAATGACTATTGAATTTGTTAATATCAAATAAATCATTGTTATAAATAATATTATTAATAAGATCCATTATTATTACTGGTATTTAAGAAAAGACTCCTAAATAGCAAAGTGATAATACTCCACAAAATCGTAAGAAAAAATTCTCCTGGATGGAGAAATAAATGACATCTATAGAGAAATTTGTTATATTGCATGTCAACAATTGAATACACATAAGAAACAACAAACGATGAAATGGATAACAGAATTGTTGAAGTTTCAAGAGATAATATTAAAGAGAGGCTTGGGTTCAGCAAGAAGATGATGTGGCAATTTGAACTAATGCAAAGATTAGACTACTGAAAAGGCATTAGCCCTTTTTTTAAAGAAGGAAGAAAAATACCAGATGAAGATGCTCACAAATGTTAATCTCCAACCAATGTTATCAGGTTTATTTTTATCCACAGGTAAAGACTATAATTCGTCTATTTCAAAATATAACCCCTATTATACGTTACAGAGAGTTGTTGACATGACTTATTAGATAAAATTTCGATGAGGAACTCGTATCGGAAAATGTACTGTTTTAGTGCTACAATGACAGAATAATAGTCTATTACAATACGAAGTTGGGAGGTGGATTTTACAGAAGCCAGGAAATGTTTAAAAACCGAGCGATAACGAAGTTTTTAATTTCCGAGATTCTGTAAAACACTTCACAAATGTGCGTTTGTACATTATTTTTTGCGCGATAGTGTTTTCAAAATAATAAATAATAGTAAAATAATAACATATTTATTGGAAATATTTGCGTTCATTATAAACAACTGACTAACATTAACAGTGTGGACAACGTTTATTAGTTGAGACTACAGCAGGCCGTAACACCAATCAGTCATAACATGATGACAAGTGCGTATTTATTGTTTTATATTGCTTCAAATAAAGTTCAGTTCATTTAAAATACAGTGATTTGTTTCGTATAATGTATATTAACACCATCTTTTGGATATATGTTAGTATATACATTGTACGTATTATACATGAAGGGCAGTGGTTTAACTTCCCGCACGAGGTTTGTAATATGTAATGTTACACAGTATAGTTATTTAGGTTGGCAACCCCGAAATGAAGGAAGCTGAACTTGCAATCATTATTGCGGCAAAACGTACTATCGCGCAAAAAAATAATATATTCTCAAATTCTCACCTCTAACTTTTCCTCAAAATTTTTAGGCAAATTTTATCGGATGGTAAGAAAAAAATATATACTGGTCTAACCATATTTGGTCAATAATCTGCACTGATATCATCTTCCAGTAACTTGACCAGTACTTCATCCAGTAAAGTTAAGTGGCAGCCTACGTTAGATTTTAAACAGAAGACACATGCCACCAGGTGACTTTGGGCGTCGTCCCTTGTACGTATGAATTGACTTTTGTGAGGTAGAAAAGTTAAAATTTTTATTGCTGTCAGTATACAACCAAAATCGGTGAATTTTCGGATATGGATCACAAAAACCTAATCCATTGAGTACCCCATACTACTCGTAGAAGTGTGTAGAAGGGATTCTGAATCACCCTGTATGTATGAAAGTGAAGTGTTGCTGACATTAAGTAATTGTTACATTATAGTAAATACCTGGATATGTCATATTTCTGTGTATGCAACGTAGCTTATGAGTATTTTACTTTATGCCTGTATCCTAACCATAAATATGGTTCATATTATATCTTATGTAAATGGTAGCTGGAAAATTTATTTCTGTAAACTATTTAAAATGATTCATTAGTATGCTTACAACAGCTAGTTGCAGGAGGCTTGAAATGGAACACATTTTTCTTTTCGTATTTTGTGATCCCATAGCACAAATTAAATTAAAAGAAAAAATTAAATAAACATTTTATTGATATTATACCTGGGAAAATTGGCAACAATTTAGGGGCGTATTACGCATTTTACTGAAAAATACTAAAGGAAAAAATTGTCACATTTCACGTCTTCTATGTACTGTGTGAAATTCAGACCAACACTCGCAATCATAAAGTAATACGCCAATAAATTTCTCTAAGAACATTTTTTATGAAAAAAGCTGTGCATTTGCGACCCAAAATTTATAATATGTTTTCATTATACAGTAAAACTTGCTCAATGTGGAATCGCATGGGTCCAATTTTTTTCCACATTAGACAAAATTCCGCATTATAAAAAACTAAAACTTATTAATAATCTTAGAATATAGAGTACCGTATATGTCTTTTTTACGTACCTTGGATTAATTGTAGTTCCGCTGCCACAGAAAAGTGAAGTATAGTACATGTGAGCGACTTCCACGGTAACACGCGAAAAAAAAGTCCCGTTTCGTCAGCGTTAAAAATGTCTCTTAGGCGCCTATCCTGAAATGAAAGTATGCAGTTTCGGTTTCCGCTAACTACACTTTGTCCATATCCTTTGATTCCCCGCAAATTTCATTCCACACTACATTGTGTCGTCTTTTAAAACTGTCCAGCCGATCTGAAGATTCCTTGAAATCGTTATTCCATAGGGATTTAGCAACAGCTAGCTTGACTTTGGAGCATCGGTCAGGAAATTTGGAGAATTATCTTCAATCGCTTTCACTTTTTTTGTTTAATGACAATGATACATACGTTTTAGCCATCTTTATTCCTTAAATTCAGAACGCTACCTCTGAAAGAACTTGAACTAACTTAAGATATTGCAGTGGAATGGTATATGTGAGATAGATAGGCCTATCTGTATTTCGCATAACAGGTGTGCAATGAGGACGAAATAAAATTTTGGGTACAGGTAGAATCTGTAATTCACCCGGCAGCAGGAATAATTTTTTTTTGACCTAACGGGAATTCAATGAAGTGGAAACTAACTTATTTATCTGCCTTTCCGCTTTATAAATTTATTTTTTCATGAATTGTGTAGAAATATCCTTCCGTTTCCGCGTTGGACAGATTCCGTTTTATGCAAAATAAAGTGTAAAATTAATATTAATTCGCCGGGACCAATACATTTGTTCAGATTGGATAGATTTCCGCATTATTCACGTTCCGGATTGATCAAGTTTTACTGTATTTACCACAAGGAATTCATACTTAAAATTTGCGCACTTGCATTACTTCCACCTTGTGGAAATGAACATCTTTAAATTAATAGATAGAGTAAAACAAGGTGGGAATGAATGGAAACAACATATAAAAAAAGACAGCACACCAAAACTGATGATGAACTACAACCCAAAAGGTAGAAGACCTAAGACAGCCTTGTGAGCCTTACTCCATGAAGCTTATGGTGATGAGGTAATCAAAGTAATAATAATCAAAAAATAATAATAATAATAAATAAAAAATAATAATAAAAAATAATAATAATAATAATAATAAATAATAATAAAAAATAATAATAATAATCAAAGTAATAATCGAAAAATAATCAGGCATGTTACAATTCTTGTGCAAAAGTGACGATAAAAACATCTATAAAAATTTTAAAATACTGAAATAGGCCTATGTATTAATATTAATATATGTTTAGTTGTGATTTTAATGGAATTCTTGCGTAGTTCAATCATCATTATCATCATCACCTTTCCACATATTAGTCCTGAAAGAATTATTACGGTGTTTTAGAGCCTTTCCGAGTTCGGACGATCCAAAACCACTTGTCATGTGGTTGATACAATGTGATGACTCTAGAGATTCTTGTTCTAACCATTTAAAGAATATCCTGCTAATTTCTCAGATAATCATGAATGTACTTTAAGATTGATTTCACATTTAGATCCATCCATCCATAGTAATTCTGCCCGAGCGCAGGTATATCACTGCAATCATAGAATTGAGTTGCTCAGTGAAAAAGAGGCACATGCCACAAATCTGCTGATTTTGAGTTTTTGTTATGGTTAAGTAGATCCTGCTATCTTGCACCAATTCCAATAACTATTTTCATGGTGGTATGTGTCTATTCTTTAACAAGGAGCATAATAAAACTTGAAGATTCTGAATTATAGAAATAGCTAATGGAAAAAAGGCACATGCCACCTTCTTTCTCTTTTATCTCAAGTCATTACAATCAATATTCCTGATAGTTTGGCAGCAATGAAACTAACCAATCAGAATACAGTTTCACTGCCCACTGGATCTATAATAATATAGATCCAGAGGGCAGTGGTAGTTCTCAAATTACCTACAACATTTCCAATATGTCTTACATAGATGTTGAGGTTTAAAGCGTTTCTGAAGAAAAAAGGCAAGTTAATAGTAAAAGAAGGACTCATCATGAAAATAAGTGGGAGGATAATGAAAAGTCTGAGAAATAGTGTATAACAATAAGAAGATTGTGACAGCAAAGGAGTTTGTAAATAGTGGAACTCCGTGTTGCAAACTAATATCATGTGATTTCACTCCACTAATGATTAATGAAGGCAAGAGAGGTTATGAAAAGAAGAGAAAAGATGAAACATAAGTCAAAGGGAGGTTTCATTCAGATACTATGTTCGTGTAACTAATACTAGCGAACTTGAAGTCTGTAGAAGTGCACTTCTAGCAGTCCACGGAATATCAATAAAATGTTTAGGAACTGTTCGGAAAAGTGAAGAATATGTTAGGGAAGTTTCTGATGATGACCAAAAGAGTCAATCAACATCAGATATGTGTGTCCATACACCCACTGAAGATAGAAGAGGCATTATGTGGGGCATATGCCACTACTTAATTTGCACAAATTACCTATCCTATTACTTAAAAACACTTAATACTGGGAATATTTCAATTAATATTTAATAAGATATTCAATACATCATCTAATTCAAGATCCTGGTTAAAAAACTAAAACATAGTGTCCATATTCCACAGATAAACAACTTTCAGAAATTCCTTGTTTGCGTAAAATAGTTTTCTTGTGGCATGTGCCTCTATTCCACTGGGCAACTCAATTTTCATGCTATGCTTTGTAGCTTTACTAGAAAATTATAGGTGTGGTAGCTTCCCGTTGCTTTCCACACTGGTGATGGATGATATAATGATTATGATTACGATGGCCGTATGATTTTCGGGCACTGTTGGGTCCTAAGCTTCCTGACATTTGTCTTATAGGTGAAGAAAAATCGAAAATGTCTCACCCAGGAGCCTGTCCCGACCGGGAATCGAACCCGGACCCGCTGCGTGACAAGGCAGCACGCTACCTCGAGACCACAGCGGTGGACCACATTTAGATAATCTAATATATATTGATCATTTTGCCGATCTCATTTAATTAAGTTTTCAGTTCGAAACACAAACCTCGTCTCTCTAGATCTTATCCTTCTCTCGTAATACTTTTCACAAAGTCCATTCTTCACTGCCATTTAATATGTGATAATAATAATAATAATAATAATAATAATAATAATAATAATAATAATAATGATAATTATAATAATAATATAATAATATAATAATAATAATAAATTATAATAATAATGATATAATGATAATAATGATAATGATAATAATGATAATGATAATAATGATAATGATAATAATGATAATGATAATAATGATGATATAATAATATGATAATAATAATAATAATAATAATAATAATAATAATAATAATAATAATAATGATAATAATAATGATAATAATGATGATAATAATAATAATGATAATAATAATGATAATAATAATAATGATAATAATAATGATAATAATAATAATAATCTATCTTCGGGTTTTTTACAGTTGCTGCCGTCTTCCCGTGCCAAACTTCCAAAGCCTACGATCTTGGGCATTTTCAATGTTTAGCCCTCTTACTTGCATTGCTATTATCATGTTTTCCTTCCATGTTAACTTTGGTCTCCCTCTTTTCTTCTTTCTGGTCGGTTGACATTGGTATAGTAGTTTCGGCCATCGCTCATCTTCCATTCTTAGAATATGTCTAACCATTTTAATTCCTTCTCAATTCTTTCAATTATACTTTCTTCTGCTTCCATTATGTTTCCAATTTCCTTATTTGTGGCATGTTCTAATTTTGACTTTCTGACACTTCTGCGTAAATAATCCACTTCTAGAGCAATTAGCCTATTCTTGTAACTTAGTACTTATTGATTGTCCATTCCTCACTTCCATACATTGCAACAGATTCCATCAATATTTTACCAATATATTTTTGTTATATAATAATAATAATAATAATAATAATAATAATAATAATAATAATAACAATAATATTTTCTTTCAAAATCATCCAGGACTCTGAACACCTTTTTCCTCCAATATAACTCTCAATTCTTAGACAAGTTCTTTCCCAATATTTATTCTTTTCTTCTGTAACTTCTTTCTTACCTTTGCTTGTGTTTAAATATTTAGGCTTTTTTTATGACGAAGAGGAAACTGTCTGATGCATTAATCCCACCTGGAGGACCAGGTGATAATATGTAATAATAATAATAATATAATAATAGGCTAATAATAATAATGTATTATTTATACACAGATTTTCAATGTTTACACATCTTTCTGTGCATAAAGTGTTATTTTCCTTCTCCACTCGTCTCTATCCATTCACTCCATGTCCTCCAGTCCTCTTGTTCTCATTCCAGTTCTTATTTCTTGCATCCACGAGTTTCGAGGTCTTCCTTTCCTCCTTCTTCCAGGTGAGCGCCATTCCAATGTTTATCTGGGTAACTATTCTTCTTGCATTCGTCGTACATGCCCATACCAATTCAATTGCTTCAATCCTATATAATCTACAATTGAATATCTAATACTAATTTTTTCTCGCATAACAGTATTTTTTTTTCTAATTTTGAACATATTGCCGCTCTCCTCAAGATATCCATTTCCATCGACACAAATAATATATAATAATAATAATAATAATAATAATAATAATAATAATAATAATAATAATAATAATAATATTGGATCAACTTTTCCAGGATGTTGGCAGCGTTTTGATATAAGGAGCGTATGATCTCTGGTGATTTCCTACAGGAAAACATGTTTCTAATATGTTAGACATGTAGCATGGGATCGTCTATGATTTTTGTACAAGACCGTGATAAATTGGTTCTGACAGTTAATGATGGTACCTACTTCGGGCAATTTTTTTTAGAATCTATCAGAATCCATTTAATCAAGTCCAAAGAACATGCTATGTATATTTCTAACATGGTAATATAAACATTGTTATGTAATAAGTTCCTTATAACAAAGCACTTTGACAAAATCAGTGAATAACCTGTAAAATTTTGTAGAAATTTCCGCTCCATCCTGTATGTATTTATATATGAAGCCTTTCACACAATTATATACTGTATCTGGCACACATTTAGTCTTTATTTCAAAACTATAATTTATACAAAATGCTCAGAAGTATTTTCATATTTGCTTTCCATTCAGAGTATTTTCTTGGTCACACATCTTCAGGGCCTAATATCCTCTTGCGGTTCTAAATAATCAAAACATTTTTATTACATAATATAAGTAATGGTATATTCTACATTCATAAAAAATTGATATCGCATTTCTTGTATGTTTAATTTCGATATTCTGAATTGTTATTATTTAATAAAATAATCATATTCATTATTATTATTATTATCATTATCATTATTTTCATTATTATTATTATTATTATTATTATTATTATTATTATTTTCAGTTTGGAAATTCAACAAAAACTTAGAACAAAAACTTATGTCGATGGGAATGAATTTCATAAGGAGAGCAGCATGATGTTCAACATTAGAAAAATAAGAAATACTGTCATACGAGAAAAATTAGTATTAGATATTCAATAGCAGATTATATAAGATACAAGCAATTAAATTGGTATGAGCATGTACGACGAATGCAAGAAGTAAGGTTACCCAGGCAAGCATTGGAATGGAGACCACCTGGAAGAAGAAGGAAAGGAAAACCTCGAAACTAGTGGATGCAAGAAATAAGAACTGGAATGAGAACAAGAGGACTTGAGGACATAGAGTGGATAAGAAAAATAAAACTTTAGGCACAGAAAGATGTGTAAACATTAAAAATCTGTATATGTATAAACAATATTATTATTGTCATTATTATTTTTAGTGAATAATTTGCCATATTGACTACCTCAATCAAAACAGAACAGGAATGTGAGAAGTGATATACCAAAACATTGGCTTAATTCAAGAAGCAGATACTAAAAAGGAAGTTGGTCGAACGGAACAACTTTCGCCATATCCACATAATCTGCTCAACATTACTCAATAATATAGCATGCTTGTTCAGTCTGCTTGAAGCATCTGCTTACTTAACATGAAGGCGAAGAACGGTACTAAGGAGTTCAGTCAGGGTGACTGTGTTTAAACCGGTCGTCAGACGCTATGCAATTAATCAAATACCGTTTACTTTTTTATAAATTTTAAAGAGGTTAATGTCTCCCATGTAGATTGTTATTGCGGACGGTAAATGCTATGTCATATTACCGTGACTCTGCAAGACACGTAAGTGTATTGAACGCAACTTTATAGTTCCTGTCTTATCCATGCATTGAAATCGAACGTGATACACATTTATATTTACAGAATGCATACTTACCCACAAATATACATTCACACATATATACAAACACACGCACACACATATATACTTACTTAATACTTAGTACAGGCTTTCTACTTTACAGCAGTTCGCCCTTAATTACTGCTTTCTAGAGATCTTCCCATTGTCCTTTTTCCATACCCCTCTTCATCATGGCATCATATATTCCCTCATACAATGTTCTGCTTCTATCCCTCTTCTTTCTGCCTGATACCATCCAATCTAATACCCTTTTAGGCCACTGTTTTTCCGATATCCGTTGTAAATGTCATACCACTGTAAAGTTCTCTTTGTTATCTTATCGATAACAGTCTCTTGTGCATCCATATCTTGTCTAATATATGTATTTCTAATATGTATTTCTAGCCTGGATATTTTCATAATTCTCAGTAATCCATCCATTTCTACCGACAAGGCCCTATTCTACATCCTTTCATTTATAGTCCAACCCTCTAATCCAAATGTGAGTTTACTTTCTATTATTGTTTGTATAATCTCTTCTTTTTTTTTTGGTCGATTCCTATTCCATAAAAGGCAATTCAGGGATCTGATCGCCTTGTTTGCACAATTTACTTTGTTAATGGTATATTTTTCACATGCACCAGATTTGTCTATTATAGAACCAAGATATTTAATTCTTCAACACATTTAATTACCATATCATTTATTTGTAGGTCTTCTGAATTTCCTCCAATTACCATATATTCTGTTTTAATATAATTTACATTTAATACTTTTAAAATTCATGACGAAACATTGTTGGGATCACTTGTAAAATTTAAAATATAAAGAACAGATACCTGAGATCTCAGTCTTCCTGAACTCCAAAGTTGAGGAACTAAGATCTCGGGGATCAATTTTTTTATATTTTAAATGTATATTTAGTCATCCTCCTTCAAATGCATCTGCTAATTTTCTAATCATATATTTTATATCTTCTTATCTTGTGCTATTATTATCTGGTCATCAGCGAGTAATACATTGTGCAGTAAACGGTCATTAATATTGATTCCCATTCCCCTACATGATTTATTCCCTTTTTTTATCAATACATCTTCTAAAAATATCTTGAACAATGTTGGTGAAATTCCGCATCCTTGTCTTAATCCTTGGAAAGTGCAAGGTTGGAATACTAAGGATAACAAAGTACTTAAGGAGATTACAAAGAAGGGGGTGGCTATAGCAGTTCTGACAGAAACCAAAAGGAAAGGGAAAGGTCAAGAAATATATATAGCCGGTTTCAAAATGTTTCACATGTTTCTGCGCTCAATTAATCTACTGTGATTCTCCTCCACATCTCTTTGTCATTCCAATCTCCATCACCCAATACTTTTTCCCTCATGTTGTTCAAAAGAGCATCAATCCACGTTACTTTTGGCCGTCTTCTTCTTCTTTTTCTTCTTCTTTTTCTTCTTCTTCTTCTTCTACCAAGTGGCACCATTCTAGTATTCTTCTTGGGAATCTGTTATCTGTTATTTTTTCACATGACCATACCATTTTAATTGTTTGTTTTTTAATGAACACACACACACACATATATATATATATATATATATATATATATATATATATTTAATTCATGAATATAGGCCAATGTTGATCTATTTCGGTCTCAACTAGACAGTGACAAAGTCGTTTCTATGGACGTCCAGGTTCGTGTCGTCCTCATGGATGATACGGAAGAACTGCATTAGGGATCCTAGTTAGTAACATTCGGGAATATGTTGTAGTCATCTGTCTTTGTATATATTGTGTATATATATAACACATAACAAACATATACATACGCATACTTACATACACACATATATACACTTATATACATATACGAGCCTACACATGCACGGTGGCGTTGGAACTTCACACCATTTTACACAAAAAATCTCAACAACCTTTAATTAATTCACAATAATTCACTGTACCAGCACAAATTATCATTCTGTTCTGAGTCTTTCACAGTCTCTCTTATAGTTTTCTTCTTCACACTCGCAGAGTCTAAATTGGAACACTATCTTTCTCTTCATTCTTCTGAATCATTATTAACTCGCTGCGGTCTCTGTCCTGTCTTATATAAGCGGTGAAGATGCCTAGAAGTTTCGAAAAACGACGACCAGTATATCACCAGCCACTACTGAAAGACCCAAAAGCGATCTTTCGAGATAGAGACTTCTGGATAGATCGCTGCGAGTTGTACACATGACTCAGAAACCCTTAAGCATTATAAGACGAGATTTGAGTCTTACCGTCTCCCCCGAAATTCAAAAGGCGCCATTTGATCAATAATGCATCACAAATAGAACTGTTAAAACAAAATTAAGGAAAATGATACTTTCGATATTAAATATCATTGAAATGTACGAGTTTTCTAAATATAATGGAGCAGAATAAGATCTGAGGAAATATATTCCAATACAGGACTACGCTAGATTCAGGCTTAGCCCAGACTGAAATTTTGCGATTTCACTCTATTATAATAATGTTAGTTTCAACATCAGACACTTAAAAGTAATGATACTGCATCTGCACGATATGAACATTCTATCCTCTGAAAGAAGAGATTCTACTGTAAATGCACTCTCGATTTCGTATTCAGACGCATTTTTTCAAAGGAAGTTGAACGACTGGAGAAAGGCGCAAAAAATATATAGCTTTTTAAGTGCTCATAACAACAGATAAAAGCGCTGGACTCCCCTTAAGCAGTGAAAGTATTCATGTATGGATTGCCACATTTGACGGAAGGAAATTAAAAAATGACCTTAATTTCATATAATAATTTAATCCCATATAAAATACATCATGGATTTCATATCTTTAAAAATCCACAACAAATTGTAAACTACACGTAACATATAGGTACTCCTAATGACCAGTTTTGCAGTTGTTATCTAATTATATCAATAATTGTTTTAATTTCATAAGATCAGGTAGTAATGATATATAACTAACTAACTCACTGGCACTATCGTACCCGTAGGTTCATGGCCGCGCGGACATAAGCTCTCCATACATCCCTATCCTGAGATGTTTTCCAATCATCCCCTGTATAATCTACTTCCCTCAAATCATAGTTAATGTTATTCTCCCATCTCATTCTTGGTCTACCAACTGGGCGTTTCCCCTCTGGTTTCCCTACAAGAAGCTTCCATGCACGTCTTTCATTTCCCATTCGTGCCACATGTCCTGCCCATCGCAGTCTACGAGACTTAACTGTTCTTATTATATCTGGCTTCCTATAAAGGCCATGTAGTTCACTGCTATGTAGTCTTCTCCATTCATCTGTCTGTTCATCTCTCTTTGATCAAAAAATTACCCTAAGAACTTTATTCTCAAATACAATATATAGGCCTAACAAAACAATTATTTAACTCAAACACAAATAAGAAGTAGATTAACAGAGTTCTTTCATACAGCAGAATTTGATGTCCGGACTCCCGAAATACCGCTCAAATTATTACATAGATGCATTTCCATGGCAACTTATGTAACAAATGCAATATATATATATATATATATATATATATATATATATATGTACAGCATTAGTCTTCAGATAGTAGGACACTACTTTTCTCTTCAAAACATTTACAGGTCTACTAGCGTACAGACGTTGTCCTGCCCGAACGTTCAATTCTCATGTCAAGGGCGGACGATAAAAAGATGTTACTTTTTTACCATAAAATTCAGAAATTAGGACATAATTAGATATTATTAAATAGGTTCGCAAGAAAACCTCTTACAGCCTTCTGTTGTGGCTGAAGAAGTGTGAATGATGACGTCACATAGTCATGAACATTAGAATTGTACCCTCCTTTGGAGATAAGCTAAGAACCGTCTTATAACAATTATATTAGAATGAAAAAAAAAAAAAAGATAAATTGATGAGAGTGAGTCAAAACAGTCCCCCCCCCCAGCTAGATTTCATTTCTGACCCATACTGGCCGACATTCCATAAGAATTTTTCCCCCATAGAGACTCGAACCAGCGTAAGACCCGTAGTTCTGCGCCAAGACTTCTTGCCTTAATCACTCGGCTACGGCGCGAGACTCTTGGTATCAATGAAAGACAAAAATGGTTATTGTGAGTTATCTGTAAGAGATAAACATATGCTGTCGCGGACTTTTTTGTAGAGCTTTTTGAGATATTCAATTCTGTGCACATTAATTTTGTGTATTTCTTATGGTTTGGCAGCGTAAGCCATTTAAGCGTCCAAAGAGCTACTTTTTTTCACGTTTTCCACTACAAGGGGCGATTTTTAAGAGTGTAGGAGTTGAGTATCACAACTCTCTTATAGCCTATGTTCATCCCGGGAATCTCCTGAACATTTTGCAAAAAACCCCATTACAATCGGATAAACGGTATGGCCGCGCATAAAGTACGAACAAACAAACAAACACTAATTTTTATATAGAAGATATAGGTTTCACTTTCATTAACAGAAAATGTCGAGTTTCTATCTTCAATAATTGTACTTAAATGCCGGTTTTATAATAGTCTGGTCTCGAGGTAGCGGGAGGTTTTTATCGGGTTTTTCCTCGCCTGCAAGACAAAGTCAGGAAAACTTTAAGCCCCAAACGGTCCCCGAAGTCATATGGCCATCGCAATCATCATCATTCATATTCATCTTAGATTAAGTTTAGGATTAGGGGCTCTCCTGGCGCACCACTATCATCATCCATCATATCATCAACCTCAGAAGTGGGTTACAATTACGCCATTGCCAGGAGAGAATACCAGAAATGTCTAAAAGGACGAAAATGGTGGCATTAAAAAAATTAGTATTGACGTAACTGTTGAATGACAACATGTTTTACAGAGTGACAATAAAATAATAATCTCTGTGAAGTTTTCAATTCCATTTCAAAAGCAATTGCGAATGAAGTATACATAGGAGGAGTAAGAAACATCTTTATAGAGTTTTATATTCTAATAAACTTTAGGTCTAATTAAACAAAATAATATTATTTAACTTAACAATTTGTGTTTCTGGGCGGTGTAAGAGTTTCAATTAAAATAAATAATTGTTTGTTACGTATGAGTATGATTATATTGTACAATATTTAAGGATGTACTTGGATGCACTTGGAAATATTTTATAATAGCCCACATACCACATTGGGAAGCATGGAATAAACTTTAATTTCTGTGTGTTATGTCTAATTTTACATGTAATTCACCAATACTTAACTCAAACACAATAAAAAATTGGTAATAAAAGATTCCGGGCTATGTGGCCGTGGTCTATAACTGGCGTTTCTTCCAGACGTTTCTCCCTCAACTGCGGAGGGCATCTTCAGTGGCGAGCGCTTCCAGCTGTTGTTTCCCTGTCGTAGACTCGACTCAGTTGCGATGCCCTCCGCAGTTGAGGGAGAAACGTCTGGAAGAAACGCCAGTTATAGACCACGGCCACATAGCCCGGAATCTTTTATTACCAAGATTACCACGGCAAAATTGTTGAACAAGTCATATATTGTAAATATTCAGGGGTAAGGGTCAAAGTGTTTAATATTGATTTTCAAATATAACAGACATTGAATGTAGCCTATAATTTTATACAGTAATATCGAATATCCGGAGAGTGCTGCTACGCCTAAATAAATGTGTTTTTATTTTTAGTTGAATAAGTTAAAAAGAAAATTACGGGTTAATTAAAATGTTTGGCATATATTGCGACGAACCGAACATGACGGTTGCTAGAATCAATTTTTAATTTCGGATTTCAGGCAAACCCCACTTCTAATGGCCAGTTTTCGCTGATTTTTTAACAATGTTTACTTCTATTTATTTTAATACCATGTACTGAGTTTCGTTGTGAAACATCGAAAATTGCGACCGCTCTTACACCTGATGGTTTTACTATAAAAACAAGCGCGTATTCGAATGCAACGTTGTGTCAAACTAAGTCAATCGACGACTACTTTTCGAGTTTTGCGAGCACAAACATACGCAGGATGAATATACGTATATATACATATGTGGAGATATATATATACTGCAATCATAGGATTTTCATGTTATGCTTGCAGCTTTACTAGTGAATTGTAGGTGTGGTAGCTTCACGTTGCTTTCCACACCGGTGAAAGATGATAATGTTAAGGATGATGATGATGGCCATATGTTTTCGGGGACCGTTTGGGCCTTAAAGTTTTCCTGACATTTGTCTTACAGGTGAGGAAAAACCCCGATAAAAACCTCACCCAGAAAAAAAAAATATATATATAAGGTTTAATTACTACTGAATAAAAATGTACGGTCGATGGTAAAGGAAAAACTGACTTCTAAATCACATGAATCCATACTCCTAACAAATTAAGCACACGACAATTAAATTTGTACATTATCTTAATACTCATGCTAATATCTAATATTAAATTAACCCATAACTGTAAGTAGGTCCTATAATAAAATTAAAAAGTAAATATATAAATTAAAGAAGTATGTTTATGTGCAAATACCGAGACTGCATTTCACTGGTGTATGTACATTCAAGGCATTCCAGTTTAATGTATTACGCCAGTTTTCCCCATGTATAATGCATAGCTTAAACTGTCGTAATACAGTTACCTCTCTTGGTGAAACTGGCCCTTAACTAGTCATCAGGATATAATAAGTGAAGTGAGAGACCAGAATATTGTGTTCCTTAAAAGATGCTTTGGAAGTATCAATCTCCTAATACTGAGGGTAAAATAAACATTTATAAAACCACAATAAGACTAATGATGTAATATAATGGACGTCCAAAAATGAATTAAAAACCATAAAAAGAGGGTGTAACGCTCATATAAATAGAGCCAATAATAAATGGGTACTTTAGAACACTTAGTACACAAGATACAAAATATATGTCGGCAGACCTAAACAAGAAAAACGATGGAAAGAACTGACGTCATCTTATATAATGAATAATCTCCCGTATGATTATAAACAGGACATGAGTCTAGTTAAAAGATTAATATAATAGTATATTAAAATGCGAGGTTGGCAAGTGGTTTTACAGAAGTGAGGAAATAATTAAAAACCGAGCAATAGCTCGGTTTTTAATTTCCGAGATTCTGTAAAACACTTCATAAACATGCGTTGTACATTATTTTTTTGCACGATGGTGTATTCAAAATAATAAATAATAGTAAAATAATAACATCTTTGTTGGAAATATTTGCGTTCATTACAGACAACTGACTAACTTTAACAGTCTGGCAAATGTTTATACGGTAAATTCCAAAAATAATTTAGTTGAGACTACAGCAGGCGTGACACCAATCAGTGATAAAATGGCGGCAAGTACAAATGTATTGTTTTATATTGTTTCAAATAAAGTTCAGTTCATTTAAAATGCAGTGATTTGTTTCGTATAATGTATATTAACACTACCTTTTGGATATTTTTTGTATATACATTGTACGTAGTATACATAAAGAGCAGTAGTTTTACTTCTCGCACTAGGTAAGTAATTTGTAATATTACAGTATAGTTATGTAGTTATTTATAGGTTGGCAACCCCGAAATGTAGGAAATTGAACTTTCAATCATGGTCGCCACTGCTGTAAGTACGACAGAATGTAGTATCGTGCAAAAATTATTTACGATAAACCTATTTAGTATCTTGGTACACCTTTTATATAAAAGCATTATAAATTTTAATTATGTAGACTGAAGTAGATATAGATACAATTCATTGTTTTATTATTATTATTATTAAAATGGTTATTATTATTATTATTAAAATGGTTATTATTATTATTAAAATTATTATCATTATTATTAAAATTATTATCATTATTATTAAAATTGTTATCATTATTATTAAAATTATTATCATTATTATTATTAAAATTATTATCATTATCATTATTATTACTATTATTATTAAACTCCGCCATGGCCGGTCCCAAGCCCGGATGAGAAAGGAGGAGGGGGAGGAGTAACAACCTCGTTAAAAACCAGGGTTCAGTTGGCTCCGACAGCTTAGATTGAGTACTCTGTAAGGGTCCCTAGACAGGGTTACGTGAGTTCCGGCAGAGTCGGCGCAGGAGTCCTTCAATACAGAGTATCTGGCGGAAGAGGCAACCTATTTCTAAAGCTATGGTTATTATACAGCGTGTCGCGCCCGACGTGACGCATCTTCGCGTTACGCTCGGCGTGATACTGATTTAGCATGAAGCGCATACCGTACAGCGCTTATGTTTATGGAATTGTCGCCAAATGACACCACATATATGGGAAATCGAACTACCAACATTCATAATAAATTCCCAAATGTGTTTATGAAAAAATGGATGTATACAAACCTGTCCCTGCGTAACCTAACGAAATAAATTACATACATACTATTTAGTAAACTATAAACTAATCTGATGTACACTAAACTGACCCATCGGAACCTAACAAAATGAAGCGATTGAACATTAATTTCTTAAAATATATTTTGGGATTAAATGCAAATGTTGGTCATTCACACATATGTCCTGTCATCTGGTGGATTTAGTTTTATAAGCGTTCGCGTATGCGAACTTCAACTCTAAAGAACTTTGAATAATAATTGAGAGGAAACGTCATAATTTGTGTACATAGATAAACATATAAAAATTCTTTATAAAAAAAGTTTCAAGTATCGTTGCAAAACGTTTAAAATAGTACGAAATATAAGTAAAGATGGAAAAAGTACCTAGAGCAACAGCATCTTAAATATGAATGTTGTATGGAAAATTATAGAACAAATTATTCTTTAGTTCTTAAATAAACATATAGTTGATGATAATACCAAATTTTAGAATACTTCAGATTTTCGCCTGAGCAGTTTTATTAGGTTTTGAATTTAATAGATGACGAAATGTATGTACATCCATAACATCCCTAAACTACAATAATACAATATTTACAGGTTTTATTTATTTCTTGGCTAAGTTCAAGCCACAATAACTCATTTTTCTGTACATCTTTATACTCCTTCATGCTCATATTGTACAGAACTCGACGATTTCCGACAAAACTATCAACTTTAGTCGTTAAAATTGGTAAGATACAAAACAAGCGCTGTTTTCCGACATTTTGTCATGAAATCTTCGTTTGTTTTTAGCAATTACACCAATGAGTACGAGTAATAGCTTCTATATTCTTTGTTTGCGCCGGCAAATTGCGTCCGGAATCCAAGTGATTCAAATATACGACGCGACATGTCAGCGTAAAATTGTTCGCACCACCGCTTCGCGTTGTTGAGAAACCACATCCATTCAAATACACGTGGAGCAATTTTTGTGTCTTAGATAAACCACAGCTTAAGGGAAATAGAGAAACGCTACCTTGCGGTGAAGAGGGATCTTCAAAGACTATGGGAGGAAAACCCAAACAGAAATGTTCATGGTCCTCCATGTTAGGGGTTTATACTGTGGGCTAGCTCCCCTCACCAAACAAATTAAAGCCGAAATGCAAACAAGAGGGCTAAGCATTGAAGATGCCCAAGATCGTAGGCTTTGGAGATTTGGCACGGGAAGACGACAGCAGCTGTAAAAACCTGAAGATAGAGATAGATTATTAATTATTATTATTTATTATTATTATTATCACAATTAAAATTATAGTTTTTAACCAAATGTAAGTGTACTCTAAAATCTATCACTAAATATTATTTTCACTATATCACGAAATTGTATAATTTTCTCGTTTATTTAACACAGCGTAAAAGAAGACATAAAAATAATCTAATGTTTATTTCTGATAATGCAATTATATTATAAATAGTCTCACGAACAAGATCGTTCAATGCACATTGTGCCTAACTTACTTACTCACTGGCACTATCGAACCCGTAGGTTCATGGCCGCGCGGACATAAGCTCTCCATACATCCCTATCCTGAGCTAATGCTTTCCAATCATTTCCTGTATAATCTACTTCCCTCAAATCATAGTTAATGTTGTTCTCCCACCTCATTCTTGGTCTACCAACTGCGCGTTTTCCTTCTGGCTTTCCTACAAGTTTCCATGCACGTCTTTCATTCCCCATACGCTCAACATGTCCTGCCCATCGCAGTCTACGGGACTTAACTGTTCTTATTATATCTGGCTTCCTATAAAGACCATGTAGTTCATTGTTATGTAGTCTTCTCCATTCACCTGTCTGTTCATCTCTCTTTGGTCCAAAAATGTTCCTAAGAACTTTATTCTCAAATACTCGTAATCTCCTTTCCTCCCTTAAAGTAAGAGTCCATGTTTCGCACCCATATAATATAACTGGTAGAATAATAGTTTTATATATTTTCAGCTTAACGTTTTTTGAAAGGAGTTGGGACAATCAAAAGTCTCTGCAATGCATAATAGCATGCATTTCCAGAATTGAGCCTATGTTTAATTTCTTTGTGCATCTCATTCCTATTTGTGATTATTGTTCCTAGGTATTTGAATTCAGCCAATTCCTCAAAATTTCCCTCATTTGTCATTAGCTGTCCATTTCCATTATATAATGTATTTCTACGTGTGACCATATATTTAGTTTTACTGATATTTACTTCCAGTCCTAATTTCTTAGTGTTACTCAATAGTGTGTGCGTGTTGGTCTTTAGTATCTCCTCGCTATCGGCCAGTAGTACCACATCATCAGCATTAACTAACAGCTTATTAATACCATTCAGTTGTAAGCCTTCCTTATTCTCTAAAGATTTAATGGCATGCTCTAGTACAAAATTAAATAGTAGAGGAGATAGTGCATCTTCTTGCTTCAACCCATTCTGGATTTCAAAAGTGTCTGAAAACTGTTTGCCTACACGCACCCTACTCATTGAGCCATTTAGACACATTCGTATAAGTCTAACTAACTTTTTGGGAATTCCGAACTCCAGCAGGATACTATATAACTTCTCCCTCTTAATTGAATCATATGCTTTTTTGAAGTCTACATATAGTTGATGTACAGTACCATTATATTCCCATAAATTTCTCCTAAACTTTATGCAGTATGTGATTATCCTATTTCAGATGTAGACTTCATAAAATTCTTAGTTATAAAAATGGAAAAACTTATGGAAACAACAACAATTACATATATATTTCAAATGCATAAAATATTTAACTAACTTTAAGGCTGTAAAATATCTATAATTTACAAAGTCATTTAAATCAGCAAGACGCACGAAACCGGAAGCAAACGATCCACATAACTTTAAACTGTCATTCATTTCCGATGATTAGAAACTGAACTACAACCAGTTCTGATGGTTAACTATATTTAGTTAAGAGAAAGCGTTTTTCTTCGCTACACTAAGAACTACTTATTTAAAAAATATAAACTGAACGAATTCGATACTCACACGATGCCTGAAATTCTGGAGCGAAGAAAGTTTGAAAAATGAAAATAATACAGCGTAATGTTCTGTATTTAATTTCATTACGAAATTATCATAAGACCCTTGTTGAGAGAGTCGTTTCCAGTGGACTGGAAGTTACCATAGTAGCCTCTGCTTCCGAGGTTCGCAGATTGAGTCCCGGAGTCTATCGATATTTCAGAGCCTAAAATCCCTTTATGGCTTTCCTCAGAACAGTACCTACCTAAAACCGCCTATCCGCTGTCGTAGATTTACAGAACATAAAGAAACTTCAAGCTTGAAATAGAGTCCTATGTACAAAAATTGTCGGTCTTTTCACGCCCATTTCTTAATCGCGACTCCAGACTCTTCAACTATTAAAATAGTGTCTAACTGGCACTATCTAACTCGGAGGTTCGTGGCCGCGCGGACATAAGCTGTGCATACATCCCTATCCCGAGATAATGTCTTGCACACTTTCTCTATATAATTTACTTCCCTCAAATCACGGTTAATATTATTCTCCCACCTCATGCTCGGCCTATCTACACGGAGCTTTCCTTCTGTTTTTCTTACAAAATGTTTCCATGCCCCTTTTTCCATTCTTCATTCGTCCCACATGCCCTGCCCATCGTAGTTTAGGAAACTTAACTGTTCTTATTACATCTGGTTTTCCATAAACATATGTACTTCTCTGCTATGTAATCCTCTCCATTCACTGTTCGTTCATCTCTATTTGGTCCAAAAATTTCCTAAGCACTTAATTCTCAAACATTTATAATATTTTGTTCTACCTTAAAGATAGACACTATGCTTCGCATCGATGTAACTGGAAGAATAACCGTTTTATATGTTTTCAATTCAAAGTTTTTTAAAGAAGTTGGAATAACAAGAGTCCCTGTAATGCACATTAGCATGTATTTCCAGAATTTAGCGTATGTTTAATTTGTTTCTGCACCTCATTTCTGCTTACGATTAATATTTCTCTGTTTTTAAATTCAGCCACTTCTTCAAAATTTCCCTCATTTATTATTAACTGTCATTTTTATTGATATTTATTTCCATCCCTATTTTCTTAATATTATTTTACAGAATGTCTCTGTTGGCTTTTAGTGTCGCCTTATACATACAATGTGATCTGCATATAGCTACAGCTTATTACTCGTACTACCATTGAGTTCATTAACATCTAAAGATTTGATACTAACCATTTTCTATCCGAAGGGAAAAGGCGATATTCAATTCTCCTGTTTCCTCCAAAATGAAGATATCTAATACAGAATACAAAGTAGCTCTCTTGTGTATCATATAAGGGAATCTTAAAACTTTAGAAATCTGTATTATAGACACGGAAACATAAATTACTCGTATATGAGCGCATCCTCGGTCGGAACTATGAAACCAGGAGGGGCATTTTTGCCATTTTATGAACACCTGCGGTCACAGACGATAGAACACACACAAAAGCATGATCATACGTTACAAAACCAGCAGGGAAGTTCGTGATTCGTTGAATCAACACGTTATAAGGCACAAAATAACGTCACTAGAGACTTCATAACTTTCAACTGTCTCGACGTCTGCTCAAATTCAGTAACAAATAACGTGTTTTAAATTTTAGACAGAAGTAACTAACTGACGCATCGCATCAGTAGATTAATAGCCTCGTGGACATAAGCTCTCCAAAAATCCCTAACCTAAGCTAATTTTTTCCAATCATTCCTTATAATTCACCTCCCTCGATTATGGCTAATATTATTCTCCCATATATTTCTTGACCAATCTGTTGGGAGCTTTATCTCCTGTTTACCTACAAGAAATATCCACGCATGCACTTCTTAATTATCCATTCGTGCTACACAATTTCATATAGAGCTAACAATCCTATCTAATTTAATTTAATTTAATTAATGATAAATTCAAAGTGTTAATATTGATTTTCAAATATAACAGACATTGAATGTAGCCTATAATTTTATACAGTAATATCGAATACCCGGAGAGTGCTGCAACGCCTAAATAAATATGTGTTTTTATTTTTAGTTGAATAAGTTAAAAAGAAAATTACGGGTTAATTAAAATGTTTGGCATATATTGCGACAAACCGAACATGACGGTTGCTAGAATCAATTTTTAATTTCGGATTTCAGGCAAACCCCACTTCTAATGGCCAGTTTTCGCTGATTTTTTAACAATGTTTACTTCTATTTATTTTAATACCATGTACTGAGTTTCGTTGTGAAACATCGAAAATTGCGACCGCTCTTACACCTGATGGTTTTACTATAAAACAAGCGCGTATTCGAATGCAACGTTGTGTCAAACTAAGTCAATCGACC
>JASPKZ010001289.1:0-77011 GCA_030220185.1 Diploptera punctata | reverse complement strand
ACTACAAGAATAGACTAATAGCTCTAGAAATGGATTATTTACGAAGAAGTGCCAGAAAGTCTAAATTAGAACGTGTCACAAATAAGGAAATTAGAAACATAATGGAAGCAGAAGAAAGCATAATTGAAAGAATTGAGGAAAAGGAATTAAAGTGGTTAGGACATGTTTTAAGAATGGAAGATGAGCGATGGCCGAAGCAACATATGAATGGCATCCTAACAGAAAGAAGAAAAGAGGAAGACCAAGGTTAACATGGAAGGAAAACATGAAGACAGTAATGCAAGCTAGAGGGCTAAGCATCGAAGATGCCCAAGACCGTAGGCTTTGGAGGTTTGGCACGGGAAGACGGCAGCAGCTGTAAAAACCCGAAGATAGATAGAGAGATAATAATAATAATAATAATAATAATAATAATAATAATAATAATAATAACACGCCAATAGGCTATTTCACGATCAGTTCTAATAAAATATCTCCGGTAGCAAGTATAATCTACATTGTACTGTATATTTACAATGTGCCATTCTAATATGTTGTCAATTTGAGTGAAATTCACCAAGTTGGTGAAGCATTTAAATAGCTGAATGCTGAACTTAGTTTCATCAAAAATGAAAATGTCAATTTCTCAATATTTGCCTCTCAAACATGTAGTCCTACCTCTCTGCAATGTCGTAACAGCCAGTGTTGGTCCATAGCCTCTCCTTTGTTAGGAGTTACTGGACCAAGTTAATTCAAGTTAATTTTGTTACGCTTATTTGCCAAAATATGTCGTGAATGGTATGCGGTCAACATACTCGATCCAATGAGACATCTAGTATGAAACTATGGTATTATTAGGATGATGAAGTCGGTAAATTTTGCTTAGAAGCCTCTTTATTCAGGCCTAAGGATATTTTACGAGCCTGAAAATCTTCAGACCCAAGAATCACAGCTTAAAGTCCCTCTTGGAGGACTTGCTCCTTCGATTTTTTCCATCCAAAAAGAATCCATCGACCCCGGACGGGTGTGAACCCGAGACCCTCAGGACCAGACGCAAGGAACATAATCACTAGTCCACCGTGGCCGACCATGTAGTCCTATAGCTCTCGAAATTAAACAAAAACTTTATAAAACTAATAATTTTCTTGTTTATTGAAGCACCCGGTAAACCCATTAGAATATTATTAAACTAAAATCATTACTACTGTAAAATGTATTAAACTGTAGATAAATTTACGATAAAATATTAAAATTTTATATACGACATAAAATAAAAAAGAACATTTCTTTTACGGTGTCTTTAATATTTTACACTTTTCTGTTTCATTGACAGAAGAAGTGAGAGGAATAGCAATTGTTTTGTTTTAATTGTTAAAACGTCATATAAACTAACTTGTCAACTGTTTGTGCACGTGATGAGAATCTTACACATCCCTGGTACAAATTAAAAGAAAGAGGCGTGGTTCATTCTAGTCTATAATAATAAGTTGTATTTATTTGACTGCACTGGTCTTAAATTTGTGGCTAACCTCTGCCAAGTTATGTAGATATGTACATTTTACAACATCGCATTTACATTTAAGAATATATTACTCAGAAAAAATTAGAGAGTGTTTTGTCTGCAAGACTAAGGTAGTAATTGTTAACCACGAAATACTAGTTCCATCCATGATTTATATTAACTTAATTTTATTATCATAATCATCCGGTTCATGGCAGCTGCGGCCGTCTTCCGGAAACCAAACGCCATTCCTCTCTGCCCATCCATTGATCTTCCTCCAATCCTCTGATATTCATAGCTGCTTGTACCCCTTCTATCCAAGTTGTCTTCGGTCTTTCGCTCTTCTTCCTTTCTATTGGGATCCATTCCATAACAATTTTAGGAAATTTTTGCTCTGGCATTCTTTTGACATGGCCATACCTCTGTAATCTTTCCTTTTCTATAATGTCTACGATGTCCGGCTCCTCTTGTGCACCCATAATTTCCTTATTTCTCTCTATTTCGTATTCTATCCATTCTAGATTTTCCAGCTGATCAATAATAATAATAATAATAATAATAATAATAATAATAAATTTATTTTACCTGGCACAGTTAAGTGCTTGAGGTCTTGCCTTACATTCAACCAGGATAAATAAATATATAAAATTATTTTTACATCTAAATTACAATACAAATAAATATTAAATGTTATGTCTACAATATAATTATATTTTACAAAATATTTTGAATTAATCTAGATTTAACGAATGAAATATAAAATGTACAAGATAGAAAAATGAGAAAAAACTATTAATGACACAATAAATTTAATTGTCGAGAAAAATGTATTATTTAACAACAGGTAATTGTATAAGTGTGGCTTAAAAGTACCAAGTGTGCGGCAACCCCTGATATCATGAGGAAGGAAACTCCTCTAGCGGGCAGAGGCTACTATGAAAGAAGTAGAATAAGAGAAAGTGTTATGAAGAGGGGCTAAAATCTATGGGAAAAGTCTTAATCAGAGATTAAGCTATTACTGATGCCACCATAATTCTTAATTTTAATTGGGAAAGGAGAGTTTAATTGACTTCCATGGTATAAACTTCAGTGGCATGTGTCGTATGTAAAGACAGGCTGTCTTATTCTTCACGTGTGTGAGTTATCCTTATATATGATATCACAGGTTCTATTTTATTGCTGCTCACTGGAATGGGAACACGTGAACTGCCAACTTTATAGTCAACCAGAGACAGGGAGGAAAGAAGAAAACAACAAAATAGAATTGGAGATGTGGCCTCGCCTCCCTTCCTTAAAAAAAAGAGCAGGTCGTCAGGGCAAGTGCTAGAGATATTTTGTTCTGGAGGCCATCTTGTGCGCTGGAATGTGACCAGACTGAAAAATCTGGAAACACTAGGAATGACATATATGGGCGTGGCGACGTTAAGATAAGCATGTTTGCCAGTAACTGACTTCTCTCTCAAGGATTATTATTATTTTTATCATTATTATTTTAGAACGAGTGTTTTATCTCATTCCGCTCAACGATGCTTTAAAAACTAAATTATGTACTTCATAATTTCTCCAATTAAAATTATTTGTTATTTATTATCATATTATCTTTTGGAGGCTGTAGAAATTAATAAATTTAAACGTAGTAACAAACTGTTAAATTCTCAACTTGATTTGAATGAATCCCCTTTGTTAAATTTAAAAATTTAAATAAATGTTGTTGTATTGTTGCTTAGATCAGTTGGAACACAATTCATAATTTGTTAACATGTCTGAAGAGGGTACAGTGTACCGAAACAGCTGTCACTGAATTATATAATAAATATGAAAATCAAATAAAACTACGTCTTATTTTTATTTAATTAATACAATTATTTTAAATTGGAATCTTTCATGGCTAAGACAAATTCAGTTATTTTTGGGCAGTTGATATGCAACATCAAACCCAGCCGATTGAAGTATTTGTAACTCGTTGACACATCGAATCCCAAGATTCATGGAAGCGCGAACATAAAGCTCTCCATTCATCCCGATATTGTCCGTATTGCCCTATCGTTCCCTGTACACTAGCGAGTTTTACTTGGGATAGGCCTATATGAGTTTGTTTAAATAATCCAACTCGAAAAAGAATTCAAAAACAACCAAAATAATTGGATAACACTTAGAAAAGTTATACAAGCAAATTTGAACAAAAAAATTAGCCAACACGCTTAACAGATTTGATAAAAACATAAAAAATCGCACATAAAACTGGAAATAGACTAAACAACAAAATAAATAATATCATAGAGAAAATATAATAATTATTAGTCACAGATACGGACTTTTTAAGAAGTTCGGCAAGAATATCAAAATTAGACAAAATAAAAAATAATACAATAAGATAAATTATGAATGTAGAAAAGGATATGGTACAAGAGATTGAAGAAATCCAACTAAAATGGTATGGACATATAATGAGAAGAACGGACACAGAAACAAACAAAGAAATAGGCTATTAAAACTGATACCTCCTGCAAAAGGAAACGTGGCAGACCAAAGCCAACGTGGATAAAGGGAATTCAAGACAACATGAAGAAGAGAAATATGACAGAAACAGACATACAAGATCGGGAAGTATGGAAGAAAAAAAATTGTTGAGGATACCTGTCTAAGTAACAGAAACAATCCTGAATAATAATAATAATAATAATAATAATAATAATAATAATAATAATAATAATAATAATAATAA
Source organism: Diploptera punctata (assembly GCA_030220185.1). NCBI lineage: Eukaryota > Metazoa > Arthropoda > Insecta > Blattodea > Blaberidae > Diploptera > Diploptera punctata. Next base: position 72,806 of record JASPKZ010001289.1, on the reverse strand, counting down.
TAATAAAAATCAAAGTATAGAACAGGTGTCTAGTTTAAAATATTTGGGCTGTGATGTTGGCTACAATGTGGAAAGAGATATTGACTCCAAAATAAATAAATTTCAGACTGTGTGTGGAACAATACAGAGAACATTCAAAAATAAAATTAGAAAAGAAACCAAGATAAAAATGTATAATGTTATGGCGGTTCCCACAATATTGTATGGATGTGAAACTTGGGCTCCAGTGAAAAGACAGAAGGATAGAATACAGACGGCAGAGATGCGGTTCCTAAGACAAGTAAAAGGATGTACAAGACTTGATAGAATAAGAAATGAGGATATAAGAGAAGATTTGAAAGTACAGCCTTTATTGGATAAAGTCACGAATTACAGACAGAAATGGATTGATCACATGGATGGAATGAGTAAGGAGAGATATCCATTGTTAGCAAGAAATTATCAAGCAAGAGGAAGGCGTGATGTTGGAAGACCTAGAAGACGTTGGGCTGATGCATTATGAAGTCGGAACGGGCAATTGCCTAATCCCTGGAGTGAATAATAATAATAATAATAATAATAATAATAATAATAATTCCAGTAACAAAAGCATAGGTTTTATAAACTAGATTATGTAAAGATTGTAACAAATGTTACATAGGAAGAACCAGCAGAAGTTTTAATAGGCCTATCAGATTTAAAGAACATTTTAAAGATTTTAAATTTACAGAAGACAAATCAAGTTGCTCGAAACAACAGTAACGGAAGGACATCATATGCAGGATATACACAACGACCTCACAATATTACACAAATAATGGAACCCAGCTAAGATAAACATAGGCTACTGGCGAAGTTAGAGATTTTAAGGAAAGTTGACAACAGTTTGATTTCAAACAAGAACGTACCCAACACACACAATTCTATCTACATCACCTGAAATTAGTCAGTACCTGGATAGTAGCTGGTGAGTAATGTACAACCTTCTGCTGAGGATGGGATTGGTCCCGAAAGCCTGCAATGTTTTAATCGTTTAAAGTTCATAAAACTGAATAAAAGGTAAATTTTATGTAATTTTTAATAGCCTACTATGTTTAAATTTTCTCGTAGTATTTATTTAGTAAGCTTGCTACTGATTAAGTACCTGATGGGGCTGTCATATCAAAGCCTGCGGATATAGGGCTTATGACATTGACATTAGGGATTAGATATAGCCGTTAACAAAATTTGATAAATAAAAAATTGAAACTCCAGAGATGATCGTAAATGAAAATATAAATAATTAAATACAAAAATATAATTAAGTAACTCCCTGAAAGTATCGAGCCCGGAGGTTCATGCCCGCTACGACATAAGCTCTCCATTCTTCCCTATCATGATCTAACCTTTTGAATCATTTCATGTATAATTTGTCTGCCTTCAATCATGGTTAATGCTATTCTCCCATCGCATTCTTGGCCTCCCATTGGGCGCTTTCCCTCTGATATTTTTACAAGAAATTTCCATTTCTTAAATCATGGTTGTTCTCTCATCTCATTTTTGTCCAACTGCTGGTCGCTTTCCCTTTAGCTTTCCTACATGACTTTACCATTCCACAAATCAGGGATAATGTTAATCTCCGATCTCATATTACACCTTGGAAAAAAGATGGCCACAAAAGTAAAAATGTTAGTTTCGAATTATTCGCAATTAAAGTTTTAAAAAGGGTATAGCAAATTCAATTTTTGATATGGACACAATTCTTCCCATCTCCATTTTCTAGGTGGACGAAACGGAGCTTGGGCAGGTTTTTCTCGGGGTTTTCTCTCGTTTTCTCTCGTTTCCTCTGCCACAATTTCATTCCACTATTTCTCCATACCCACCTCTTCCATTTCATTTCGTTCATCTGCCCCTGTGATACTGCGTCAGGCGTGGTCGGCCGGCCCCTTGTCATTCACAGACCTCTATATAAGGGGCTTCATCTCGTCTCATCTCATCCCTCGACCCGACCCTAAATTGGACGAGTTGAGGATATTTAACTATTAACCTCAACGGAATTTTATTAGGCCTATAAATTTTATAAATGTTGACTCAAATCTACACTTTACCTAAATTCCATACCACGGACAATCACAGTAATAATTCCTTTTAAGGGACTATTTAACTCTTCTCCCAAATGGAGTCAATAACCAATCACATTTCAATGATTTTTTATTTACAACCAATCACAGTCGTGTTTCGCCTAAAATTGACCAACTAAAGTTTATCATAATAAAGAAAGCACCTCCTTTTCAACATTCTGAATAGGTCATAGCATTATTTTGCAGTGACTGATCCCCTACGAAATACGGCTACCAGATTGTATATATAGTGCATGAATGGCAGCAGAAAGCGCAAGCGATAGACAATATAAGAACATTTGTAACAATTCATTATACCACATAAAAAAAAAGAAATAAAAAAAAAAAAGGAAACACTGTTTGCACTTTCTTAAACGAATTATTTTCCAGGAAATGACGTTGCAGAAAAATATAATTGACATATTTACATCATAGGACATCATATTAATTAATACCTATGAATTTCTCCACTAGGGTGCATTCTTACAATATTGCGATCCTTTGGCAATAAATAATATTATGATCTGGTTGCAGTGATGAACAAAGGAAGGAACTGAAGCGTACCAATCGTTTTTCATTTGTTTTCAAACATAGCCGTTTACATTAAATATATAAATATTTTAAAATAACTATAGTTAAATAATGATTTGTAAGTAAACAGTTTAATTTTATTCGTTAAATAGTCCTAACAAATGCCACTCTTGAGTTCCAAATTCCCTATATAAATTCACTCCTCACTTCGTGAGTCGTGAATTTATCGAAAATTTGGAAATCACTCGTGACATTACTTATGAAAATTGATCATCTTACAATCAATTCCTAACAAAACAGGAGGTGGTGTCGCACCCGCAATATCTATTACAATTTTATTTATTGTCTCCTTCTATATTTCCAACATCCGAAGAATCCAATTTCGTGGTCTGAACTCGAATCGAAACCTCAATGAACTCTGGGCATAGGCTCTGACCATAAGACCATGAGAGTGTTGTGAAATAAAATATGTTTCATAATTCCAATACAGAACTGAAAGTCTATACGCCTGTAAGTGTCGTGTTCAAATTGCTGAACAATATAATGACAAATTAATTTCTAAGAGTTGCAGAGACCACTGTGTGGGTCAGGCGGTGCTTACTTATCGACTGTTATGATCAATAAAATGCGCCAGTAATCTGCTGGAACGAGACTCGCTTGTGTCTGCAATAAAAACAAATTTGTTTTCTTCTGTATTCACAAATACATGTGTGCCTATTTCCAAACTGATTACTTTCACGTATTCTTTGTTCTACCAATTAATTCAATTTATCTTAAATTCACTCTATTAAAACATTTCCGTTGTTGTTTAACCTCTCACTTTATAAGTATTTTTACATGCTCCACTATATATAATTGCCTCTGCTTCTTATAGAACACTTTGTCCGCCTCGTCACCCCTTTATATTTCTACTCGCTTTCATTCGTTATCCTCCCACCATAACTTAAACACACGATCGAGAGGAAATTTAACTCTAGCTATTCCTCTACATCGAACATCTCACTATTCCTCACCCTTCCTTGTTTCAGCCACACGACTCTGGAATTCCCTCCCCTCGTACGTCAAGGACTGCCCGACTCAAAAACAGTTTAAAAAGAAACTCACTTCATATTTCCTTGGACAATAGGCCTACAATAGGCCTATATAACCGTGTTCCATGTACACAGGCCTATATATATATATGTTTTTTTTTCTTATCATACCAGCTTGCATTGCTCAATGTTAAATATTTAATTATAACATCGATAAAGCGTCACTGCTATAAAGTAAAAATGTTATCTTTAATTTGCTTACTTGTTATAGTCAGCTACTAGATGGCAGTGAAGACCGAGTTATCGCGACATCTAGTAATAATGGGAAATATAATACATATAAAATCTGTCTCCAGAATAAAATTTTAGAGAGATCTAATCAATTTAAATATCTTGGATATTATCTCTCTATCTGGGATGAAAAGGATATCCCTGAAAAAGTTACTAGTTATAATAAAAGTTTAGGAATTATTAATCAAGTTATGAAACCATCCTTTGTACAAAAAAACACCAGGTTACGTTTATATAACACTTTGGCTAGACCAGTGTTGACCTATGGTAGTGAAGCATGGACACTAAAAAAAACAACATGAAAGCAGAATAACGGCTTGTGAAATGAGATTCATGCGCAGAACAGCGGGTTACACCAGATGGGATCGGAAAAGGAACACCGATATCTTAAAAGAATTGAAGACTACGCCAATTTTGGAATATATTAAACAGTACCAACTAAATTGGAAACACCATCTTGAAAGAATGAGTTCAAATCGGATCCCCAAAGCTGTTTATAATTATATACCAAGGGACGAAGATCACTGGGCCGTCCTATGAAACGCTGGAGGGAAAATTTTCTATAGGATCGTAACAGGCCTTGGCCTAATACTTGGAAGGAAGAAGAAGATATAAGAAAAATAAATGTTTGAATTGGATTCGCCTGGTGGTGTACTGGATATCACACTGAGGTACAGACTCAGAGATCCGGGCTCGAATCCCGTCCAGGCATTTATTTTTCTATCATACCATTATATATATATATATATATATATATATATATATAGGCCTATATATATATATATATATTGTAATTTCAAAAGATAGAGTAGGTTGGTTCTGGTAAAGTTAAGTCTGTTAAGGATCTCTGATAAGAATGGAAACCTTCATACATCGTTAATGAAGCTAGTAAGTGAATATGAAAGAGCTCCCAGGGGTGAATAAAATATGCGCGAACAAGATATCGATTCAGGGCTCTCCAGTTTCATCAATTATTTTAGCCCCTGACGCTCATACAATTCCTTAAAGAGACTTTAGGATAACTATCTAACTAACAAACTCACTGGCACTATTGAAACCAGGGGTTCAGGACGCGCGGATATAAGCTCTCCGTATTTCTATATCCTTAGATAATATTTTCCAATTACCCCTACATAATTCACCTATCTCAAATAATGGTTAATTTTATTCTCCCACTTCATTATTGACCTACTTAATTAGCCCTTTCTCTCTCTGCTTTTCTAACAAGGAGTTTCGATGCTCTCTTCCATTCCCCATTCGTGTCGCATGTCCTGCCCATCGTAGTAAACTATTCTCCCCGTTACATTACATGGATGCGAAACATGAACTCTTACTTTAAGGGAGGAAAAGAGGTTACGAGTATTTGAGAATAAAGTCCTTAGGAAATATTTTGAACCAAAGAAGATGAAAATTCGGGCGAATGGAGAAGAGTAGGCTTACATAACAATGAACTACATGATATTTATAGGAAACCAGATATAATAAGAATACTGAAGTCTCATTGATTGTGATGGGCTGGGCATGTGGCACAAATGGGGAATGAAAAAGGGGCATGGAAGCTTCTTATAGGAAAACCAGAAGAAAAACTCCCATTTGGTAGACCAAGAATAAGTTGGGAGAATAGAATTAACCATAATTTGAGGGAAGTATATTATACAGGGGATGATTGAAAAACATTAGCTCAGGATCATGATGTATGGAGAGCTTATGTCCGCGCAGTTGTGAACCTACGGTTCGATAGTGTCAGTGATTTAGTTGGTTAGTTATTATATTAGTAATAATTAGGGAGCGGATTTTTAAGTACTAAAATTTAAGATTGCAACATAGTATACTGAGAAGTTAGGCTTATGAATGTCTTTTGTTTTGGTTCCACACACAAACAGTTGAATAGTATACTGAGAAGTTAGGCTTATGAATGTCTTTTGTTTTGGTTCCACACACAAACAGTTGAATAGTATACTGAGAAGTTAGGCTTATGAATGTCTTTTGTTTTGGTTCCACACACAAACAGTTGAATAGTATACTGAGAAGTTAGGCTTATGAATGTCTTTTGTTTTGGTTCCACACACAAACAGTTGAATAGTATACTGAGAAGTTAGGCTTATGAATGTCTTTTGTTTTGGTTCCACACACAAACAGTTGAATAGTATACTGAGAAGTTAGGCTTATGAATGTCTTTTGTTTTGGTTCCACACACAAACAGTTGAATAGTATACTGAGAAGTTAGGCTTATGAATGTCTTTTGTTTTGGTTCCACACACAAACAGTTGAATAGTATACTGAGAAGTTAGGCTTATGAATGTCTTTTGTTTTGGTTCCACACACAAACAGTTGAATAGTATACTGAGAAGTTAGGCTTATGAATGTCTTTTGTTTTGGTTCCACACACAAACAGTTGAATAGTATACTGAGAAGTTAGGCTTTGAATGTCTTTTGTTTTGGTTCCACACACAAACAGTTGAATAGTATACTGAGAAGTTAGGCTTATGAATGTCTTTTGTTTTGGTTCCACACACAAACAGTTGAATAGTATACTGAGAAGTTAGGCTTATGAATGTCTTTGTTTTGGTTCCACACACAAACAGTTGAATAGTATACTGAGAAGTTAGGCTTATGAATGTCTTTTGTTTTGGTTCCACACACAAACAGTTGAATAGTATACTGAGAAGTTAGGCTTATGAATGTCTTTTGTTTTGGTTCCACACACAAACAGTTGAATAGTATACTGAGAAGTTAGGCTTATGAATGTCTTTTGTTTTGGTTCCACACACAAACAGTTGAATAGTATACTGAGAAGTTAGGCTTATGAATGTCTTTTGTTTTGGTTCCACACACAAACAGTTGAATAGTATACTGAGAAGTTAGGCTTATGAATGTCTTTTGTTTTGGTTCCACACACAAACAGTTGAATAGTATACTGAGAAGTTAGGCTTATGAATGTCTTTTGTTTTGGTTCCACACACAAACAGTTGAATAGTATACTGAGAAGTTAGGCTTATGAATGTCTTTTGTTTTGGTTCCACACACAAACAGTTGAATAGTATACTGAGAAGTTAGGCTTATGAATGTCTTTTGTTTTGGTTCCACACACAACAGTTGAATAGTATACTGAGAAGTTAGGCTTATGAATGTCTTTTGTTTTGGTTCCACACACAAACAGTTGAATAGTATACTGAGAAGTTAGGCTTATGAATGTCTTTTGTTTTGGTTCCACACACAAACAGTTGAATAGTATACTGAGAAGTTAGGCTTATGAATGTCTTTTGTTTTGGTTCCACACACAAACAGTTGAATAGTATACTGAGAAGTTAGGCTTATGAATGTCTTTTGTTTTGGTTCCACACACAAACAGTTGAATAGTATACTGAGAAGTTAGGCTTATGAATGTCTTTTGTTTTGGTTCCACACACAAACAGTTGAATAGTATACTGAGAAGTTAGGCTTATGAATGTCTTTTGTTTTGGTTCCACACACAAACAGTTGAATAGTATACTGAGAAGTTAGGCTTATGAATGTCTTTTGTTTTGGTTCCACACACAAACAGTTGAATAGTATACTGAGAAGTTAGGCTTATGAATGTCTTTTGTTTTGGTTCCACACACAAACAGTTGAATAGTATACTGAGAAGTTAGGCTTATGAATGTCTTTTGTTTTGGTTCCACACACAAACAGTTGAATAGTATACTGAGAAGTTAGGCTTATGAATGTCTTTTGTTTTGGTTCCACACACAAACAGTTGAATAGTATACTGAGAAGTTAGGCTTATGAATGTCTTTTGTTTTGGTTCCACACACAAACAGTTGAATAGTATACTGAGAAGTTAGGCTTATGAATGTCTTTTGTTTTGGTTCCACACACAAACAGTTGAATAGTATACTGAGAAGTTAGGCTTATGAATGTCTTTTGTTTTGGTTCCACACACAAACAGTTGAATAGTATACTGAGAAGTTAGGCTTATGAATGTCTTTTGTTTTGGTTCCACACACAAACAGTTGAATAGTATACTGAGAAGTTAGGCTTATGAATGTCTTTTGTTTTGGTTCCACACACAAACAGTTGAATAGTATACTGAGAAGTTAGGCTTATGAATGTCTTTTGTTTTGGTTCCACACACAAACAGTTGAATAGTATAATGAGAAGTTAGGCTTATGACTGTCTTTTGTTTTGGTTCCACATACAACAGTTGAATAGTATAATGAGAAGTTAGACTTTTGACTGTCTTTTATCTTGTTGAATAATATATAGGCCTACTATCTGCATTGCAACGTTATATTTTATTACATAAAATCCGCTCTCTGATAATAACTATATCTTCTTAATTAATAGAATAAATATGTATTCTGTAGACCATCCAAACTGCACCAAATTAGACTATAAGGAGACTCGCCTGGACAATTCTTGCGGGACCGATTTTTTTTTTATTTTTTGATTGACCGATTTTTACATATTTGGAAAAAAAAATATTCGTAAAACATTGGTGAAATCTATTGCAATGTATGGAAGTGAGGTATTTACAATCAGTAAGTACTACAAGAATAGACTACTAGCTCTACAAATTGATCATTTACGCAGAAGTGCCAGAAGTCAAAAATAGAACATGTCAGAAATAAGAAATTAGAAAGAAATAAGGAAATTAGAAACATAATGGAAGCAGAAGAAAGCATAATTGAAAGAATTGAGGAGAATACATTAAAATGGTTAGAACATGTTTTAAGAATGGAAGATGAGCGATGACCGAAACTACTATATCAATGGCAACCGACCAGAAAGAAGAAAAGAGGGAGACCAAAGTTAACATGGAAGGAAAGCATGAGGATAATAATGCAAGCAAGAGGGTTAAGCATTGAAGATGCCCAAGATCGTAGGCTTTGGAGGTTTGGCACGGGAAGACGGCAGCAGCTGTAAAAACCCGAAGATAGATAGATAGATAGATAGATAGATAGATAAAGATACTCTTTACCCGTCTTTACAACCGAGGTCCCTTTAAACCTAAATGTATCATTAATACATCTTTTTATTCTACTTCATGAAATTAGGCCTTTTGACCTGTTTTCACATCAAGTGGGATTTAATGAATCTTCCCATCTAGTAAATGGGCGTCCAACATTTCTATGTCCTATTGGTTTGTACTTTAGTAACAGCTGGGGGATTCTATCTGTAGGCATTCTCTTGACATGTTCATACCAGTTGTTTCTCATGTTGTCAATTCTATTTGTTAAATTAAAAAAATTAAGTATTTTCTAATATCTTCATTTCTTTTTCTGTCCAAAATTTTCACACCTGCTACTGAACGCAAGAACTTCATTTCTACAGTTTCTATTTTTCTTCTGTCTGAACGGTTAAGAGTCCAATTCTCACTTGCATATGTTAAGACAGGCACTGCCATATTCTATAAACATTTAATTGCGTGCTCCCCAAAGTTCTATTTTTCAGTGTCCGTTTTATAGTGCCACACATTCTATAAAATTAATTTAATATAATATTAATATCTTCCTTCTGGTAGTATGATACATTGCATCCTAAATAATTGAAATTGTTCACCTGTTGTACTGTTATTAATGCTGATTTACACCTCATATGGTCTTTCGCGTTGAATGCCATTACTTTCTATTTACTTTCAGAGATTTTCATATTGAATTTATTTTCTATTTCATTTAATTGATACGCTGCTATTTGTAGATTGTCTTCTGATCGTCTGCAAACAATATGGTATTCAAATTGTATTGTCAACTTTAAATCTGTGGTTAAACTTGATTGCCATTGTACAATGACATATATATATATATATATATATATATATATATATATATATATATATACACACATACTAAAAATTGCAAGAAATAGGGGGCATTCTTGTCTGACCCCTTGATTAATTTCTAATGTATTATCGCTCGTTGTACCTCCTTTACCATCATTATTTTTATTTGAAATATATAAGTTTTACACAAATTTGACAATATGTCCTGGAAACCCTTTATCATGCATTATTTCCCATAGTTTATTTGTTGACAATTAATACTTTAATTTATTCTCAATTCTGACTTTGTATGCTGTAAGTAACTAGATATGAGGGAATTAATTTTTAATAGAAAAACAATGAAGAGCTGTTGGTATACAGCACGCATGGGACTTCAGTTTTCTCTTGATATACACCTTTTAGTTGAGTTCTCAAGACTTGAAAGCAATTACTGTAAATTACTCCGGACACCTGCCACATATATCAGTCCGGAGCCCGGAAAATTTATCACATTGCAATATTAGAGCTCACGTTACTCGCTTTCTGTAGATTCAACCGCACGGCAACGAATGAAGGCTGAAACCCTATCACCCAGCTTAAAAAAGAACATTGGAAAATAATGTCGACACGCAGAGTGGTTTCAATATTATGTTATAAAAGTATGAAAATTTATTAAAAATACACTTAAAAGTTATTAAAGAATATAATTTGTATTTTTTTAATTTGTGTGTGTGTGTGTGTGTGTGTGTGTGTGTGTGTGTGGGTGTGTGTGTGTGTGTGTGTGTGTGTGTGGGTGTGTGTGTGTGTGTGTGTGTGTGTTCGCGCTCAATTATCGAAATGCATGATATTGTGCATTCCAAATTCTCTAAAAAAAAGTTAAACTGAAGATATATAAAACTTTTATTCTTCCAGTTCCTATAAAGACCATAGGCCTATAGTTCACTGTTATGTAGTCTTCTCCAATTACCTGTCTGTTCATCTCTTTTTGTCCAAAATTTTCCTAAAACTTTTTTCCAAAATTTTCCTAAGAACTTTATTCTCAAATACTCGTAATCTCCTTTCCTCCCTTAAAGTAAGACTCCATGTTTCGCATCCATATATATAAACTGGTAGAACATAATTTTATATATTTTCAGTTTAACGTTTTTTGAAAGGGTCTTTGTAATGACGTCAAGAGTCTTTGTAATGCATAATAACATGCATTTCCAGAATTTAGCCTATGTTTAATTTCTTCGTGCATCTCATTCCTATTTGTGATTATTGCTCCTAGATATTTGAATTATGCCACTTCCTCAGAATTTTCCTCATTTGTAATCAGCTGTCCGTTTCCATTAGGCATATATGATGTATTTCTATGTGTAACCATATCTTTATTTTTATTGATATTTACTTCCAGTCCAAATTTCTTAGTGTTACTCAATAGTGTGTGTGAGTTGGCCTTTAGTATCTCCTCGCTATCGTCCAGTAGTACTACATCATTATAAGTAATGCCATGAGTGATTTCCAAATTATCGATAAATTCACGACTCACGAAGTGAGGAGTGAATTTACCTAGAGAATTTGGAAATTAAGAGTGGCATTTATTAGGACTATTTAACGAATAAAATTAAGTTGTTTACTCACAAATCATTATTTAACTATAGTTATTTTAAAATATTTATATATTTAATGTAAACAGCGATGTTTGAAAACAAATGAGGAACGATAGGTACGCTTCATCTGCTTCTTTTGTTTATCACTGCAACCAGATCATGCTATTTATTGCCAAAGGAACACAATATTGTAAGAATGCTCTGTAGTGGAGAAAAAAATGAAACACATCAAACTGGATATTAATTCATTTCTGATGTCGTATGATGTAAATATGACAATTATATTTTTCTGGATTATTACCTGGGAAAAAATACATTTAAGAAAGTGCAAACAGTGGTTTCTTTTTTTGGTGGTATAATAAATTGCTACAAATGTTTTTATATTAACTCCTGCAAGCGCTATGTGTTGACATCTACAATCTGGTAGCCGTATTTCTCATGGGCTCGTCATTGCAAAATAATGGTCAGACCTGTTCAGAATATTAAAAAGGAAGTGCTTTCTTTAATATGGTAAATTTAACACTGATAAATATTTCGTGAAACACGACTCTGATTGGTTGTAAGATAGAAATCACTGAAACGTGATTGGTCATTGACTCCCATTTGGGGCATGAGTTAAATAGTCATAAGTAATGCCACGAGTGATTTCCAAATTTTCGTTAAAATCACGACTCACGAAGTCAAGAGTGAATTTATCTAGAGAATTTGGAAATCAAGAGTGGTGTTTGTTAGGACTATTTAACGAATAAAATTAAGCTGTTTACTCACAAATCATTGTTTTACTATAGTTATTCTAAAATATTTATATAATTAATGTAAACGGCGATGTTTGAAAACAAATGAGAAATGTGAGGTTATGTTCATTCACTGCTGCTTGATCATATTATTTATTGCTAAATAAGATCGCAATATTGTAAGAGTGCACCCAAGTGGAGAAATAATGAAACACATCAAACTATATATCATAATCAACATTACGGGTTACTCATTTATTTTTTTAGTAAAACAACTCAGTAAAAACAAGGAATCTTTTCATTATTTTCTATATTCAATGTATTTGTTGGAGAAAAATTATGCTTTGACCTGTTCAGAACATTAAAAAGGAGGAACTTTCTTTATCACAAAAGCAGGAGCTGATAAAGAGAAATCGACAAAGAACGAGGTGAAACACGACTGTCATTGGTTGTAAAACAACAGTCATTGAAACGTGATTGGTCACTGACTAGCATTTGTAGCATGAGTTAAATAGTCTAGAAAAATTAATTATTTTACAACAGGTAATTGTATAAGCGTGACTTAAAAGTGCCCAAGTGTGCGGCAACCCCTGATATCTTGAGGAAGGAATTCTAGGATCGGGCAGAGGCTACTGTGAAAGAAGTAGAAAAGTGAAATAAGAGGAAGTGTTGTAGAGAGAGTTGTTACCAGACTGTTAGGTACTCCACAACGTATGTGTGTTGTTTTTAACATTCTTTAGAAGAAACCATTTACTATTGGGGTTTGTTCTCTAATGTAACGCAGTGTGTTTAGAATCCATCTATTGCACCATTGCATGACATTACTTAATGAAACTCATATCAGCACGATGTGAAAGCCTGGATAAGACCTGGGACCGAAGCATAGTTCTTGCATCCACTTCAGTTTATGACTGCAGTCAGCCACATTCCATGTCTGGTACTGATTTATCACAAGCAGTCTGCTACACTCGCTACAAGCCATTCTGGCATATTTATGAGGGAACAAACGCGAAATACATAATATTATCCAGACACAAAATCAATTACAACTGTAAAAATAATACAATATAATCAGAAAATTCCAAATTATTCTATATTCCATTACCAACAAATTTCATGGTAAAATTTCATTGAGCTATTATTCACAATTAATATATAAGTATATATATATATATATATATATATCCACCGCTGTGGTCTCGAGGTAGCGTGCTGCCTTGTCACGCAGCGGGTCCGGGTTCGATCCCCGGTCGGGGCAGTTTTTCTGGGTGAGGTTTTTATCGGGGTTTTTCCTCACCTGTAAGACAAATGTCAGGAAAACTTTAAGGCCCAAACGGTCCCCGAAATCATATGGCCATCATCATCATGATCATCCTTATCATCATCATCATCCTTCATCGGTGTGGAAAGCAACGGGAAGCTACCACACCTACACAATTCCCTAGTAAAGCTGCAAGCATAGCATGAAAATGCTATGATTGCAGTGAAGGACCTGCCTTCGGGCAGAATTACTATGGATGGATATATATATATATATATAGCGTCACTGTTATAAAGTAGAAATATTCTCTTTAATTTGCTTACTTGTGATTGGAGCTACCAGGTGGTAGTGGAGACAGAGTTCCCACTACATCTAGCAACAATGAGAATAGGCTATATAGGCTATAAGAAAAATGAATGTTTGTGCTAGACTTGCTCGGTAGCGAATCGGTAGCGCACTGGGATATAAATTCAGAGGTCCGGGTTCAAGTCCCGTCCGAGCATTTATTTGTCTTATGTCATATATATATATATATATATATATATATATATATATATATATATATATGAAGGGCTTAGGGCAATAACATGATAAGCCACATATATTGTTATTTCTAAGATATAAGGATTTTAATGTTTCAATCTATTCCCCCAAATGCCCCAGGCTGTCATATCGACATTTCTGGTGTTCTCTTCTGGCATGGTGTAAATTTGTCATCACTTCCGAGGTTGGGGCGCCTGGAAGACGGGGTTACGCTGTCCCGATGATATGAGATTAGTTGATGGTAATGATGAGCCAGGAGAGGCCTTAATCTAAACTTAAGCTAATTAGGCGAGTATGATATTGATGATAATGATGACCAAACATAAATAAATAATTATTTATTAAATAATAATAATAAATAATAATAATTGATATAACTATTATTATTATTATTATTATTATTATTATTATTATTATTATTATTATTATTAAGGTTATTATGTTACCCAGAAAAAACATTGGAATGGTGTCCACCTGGAACAAGAAGGAAAGAATGACCTCGAAACTCGTGGATGCTAGGAATAAGAACTGGAATGAGAACAAGAGAACTGGAGGGCATGGAGTGGATGGATAGAGACGAGTGGAGAAGGAAAATAAAACTTTAGGCACAGAAAGATGTGTAAATATTAAAAATCTGTATAGGCCTATAAATAAAAATTATGAGTAATATATTATTATTATTATTATTATTATTATTATTATTATTATTATTATTATTATTATTGTTCATCGAATGGAAGATCACAGGATACCCAAACAAATGTTAAGATATCAACCTGCATGAAGAAGAAGACCAGGACGTCCACTCAAAAGACTTCTGGATGGTGTTTCTCTTCAGGCCGAAACAGGTCAACAAATGGCCTAAATTCGTGAATGTACTATGATTATTATTATTATTATTTTTATTATTATTATTATTATTATTATTATTATTATTATTATTATTATTATTATTATTATTGTTATAAATATTTAGAGAAAAAGTACCATTTTAGTCATGATAACAATGGAATAGGGGGTCTTGTCTGGAAAATATAATTTCTATATTAGGCTATTATTATTATTATTATTATTATTATTATTATTATTATTATTATTAATTGTTATCATTATTATTGTAATTATTATTATTATTATTATTATTATTGTTTTGTGTTGTTGTTGTTGTTGTTGTAGGTGTACGACCTGTGAAAGCCAGGGAATGCGGTAATAGTGCGGCACACGTATGTATGATTTGTTGGCATTAAATTTAAATCTGGTATGACAGTTTATGTGCTGCAACACATGCATACGTGATCAGTGGGACCAACTTTACAACGCCAGACCTTAATAATTAAACGTGCTGCGGTCCACTGTGGAGAAACAACGCAACCCACCTCTTGCATTATGCAGCCTCAACTACTGCAGCTCTCTCAAATTACATCCACTGTGTCCTTACTTTATGCAGGCATCTAACTTATTCAGGTCTTCAGTAACACTACAGTATTGACCACCAGGCGACTAGAGGTTAGCATGTTCTAACCAGGCCGGGTTTGAACCCGCGACCTTTGAGAATAGAGGCAAGATTTAACCTCTAGACCATCTTATATTATTATTATTATTATTATTATTATTATTATTTTATTATTATTATTATTATTATTATTATTATTATTATTATATTATTATTCCTTTCCAGGATTAGGTCAATGTGACCTGTTCCGGTCTCAAGTCCATCGTTTCCATGGCCGTCCCAAAGATCTTTTTCCATGTGGTTTGTAAGTGTTGATCTTTTTGGGTAATCTTGTATTGTCCATTCTGTCTAAATGTTCTTTCCATTGGCATTTGTGCTCTTCTAGTTTATCAACTATTGAAAATATTTCCAGTTCATTTCTTATTGATCCATTGTGTAATCTATCCATGCGTGTGCATCCTTTTACGGATCTTAAAAATTTAATTTCAGAGGCTTGAATGTGTGAGATATCTTTTTTTGTAAGTACCTAAGATTCAGATCCATATAAAAGAATAGGGATAGCCTTAATTTTATAAAACCTGAGCTGAGTTTCTCTTCGAGTCTTTCAGAGGGTTCTTCTTGTGCTGCCACACATCATTTGATAGACCATAGAGGCCGAATATCAGTGGATACAATAATAACAATAACGACGGGAACTAGAGGGGGCACCGAAGGGCAGATGGTTGAGTCAATACGCTGCAAACCGGAATGTCTGGGGTTCGAGTGTCGATAACTAACAACTCACTGACATTATCGAACCCGTAGGTTCATGCCGCGCAGACATAAGCTCTCCATACATTCCTACTATGAGCTAAAATAATATATTTCCTTCAAATCACGGTTAATGTTATTCTCCAACCTCATTCTGGTTCTACCAAGTGTTTTTCCTATGGTATCCCTTCGATAAGTTTCCATATCCCTATTTCAATCCCAATTAGTACCACAATGTCCTGCCCATGGCAGTCTACGAGACTCAAATGTTCTTATTATATCTGGTTCCCTCAAAGATCATGTAGTTCATTGTTATGTTGTCTTCTCCATTGGCCTGTCTGTTCATCTCTCTTTGGTCCAAAAGTTTTCCTAAGAATTTTATTCTCAATACTCTTAATATTCTCTCTTCCCTTAAAGTAAGAGTCCATGTTTCGCATCCATATAGTATAATTGATAGAATGGCAGTTTCATATATTTTCAAATTAAATTAGAGTACTTGGACGAGAAGTGTCTCTGTAATGCATAATAGCATGCATTTCCAGAATTGATCCCATTCCTCTCTGTCCATCCATTGATCTTCCTCCAATCCTCTGATATTCATAGCTGCTTGTACCGCTTCTATCCAAGTTTTCCTCGGCCTTCTTATTGTTTATAGATATTTGAATTCAGCTACTTCATAATTTCCCTCATTTGTCATTAGCTGTCCATTTCCATTATATAATGCATTTCTACGTATGAACACTATATTTAGTTTTATTGATATTTACTTCCAGTCCCACGTGTGTGATCTAAAGTTATAAATTCTCTCCTCACAGGTCCTGTCTCTGTAAGGCCCAAGTGAATTTAGACATTAAAGTAGAGCGAGATTAAAGTAGGGTAAAGAGGGAAATTTTGAGGAAGTGGCTGAATTCAAATACCTAGGAAAAATAATCACAAATAGGAATGAGATGGACAAAGAAATTAAACATAGGCTCAATTCTGGAAATGCATGCTATTATGCATTGCAGAGACTTTTGATGTCCCAAATCCTTTCAAAAAACGTTAAACTGAAAATGTATAAAACTATTATTCTACCAGTTATATTATATGGGTACGAAACATGGACTCTTACTTTAAGGGAGGAAAGGAGATTACGAGTATTTCAGAATAAAGTTCTTAGGAAAATTTTTGGACCAAAGAGAGATGAACAGACAGGTGAATGGAGAAGACTTACATAACAATGAACTACATGGTCTTTATAGGAAGCCAGATATAATAAGAACAGTTAAGTCTCGTAGACTGCGATGGGCAGGACATGTTGCGCGTATGGGAATGAAAGACGTGCATGGAAACTTCTTATAGGAAAACCAGAGGGAAAACGCCCAGTTGGTAGACCTAGAATGAGGTGGGAGAACAACATTAACTATGATTTGAGGGAAGTAGATTATACAGGGAATGATTGGAAAGCATTAGCTCAGGATAGGGATGCATGGAGAGCTTATGTCCGCGCGGCTATGAACCTACGGGTTCGATAGTGCCAGTGAGTGAAGAGTGAGAGATACAAATTATGGAGTACTCATTGTGAAGCTTTCTCCATTCTCATCCACTATCTTATTTTCCAATTTTAGCTCTTTTCTCCTCCTAATACAACAATCATGCTTCACACTGGTAGATAATAAAAGACAATATCATAATTTTACAAACATTGTTGTAATAGGCCTATTTCTTTTGTCTAATGCCACCAGGTTGTATTGTATGACATTTCTGGCTTTCTGCTCCAGCATTGGCAGAATTGTAATCCATTTCTTATGTTGAGACACCTGGAAGGCGCAGTTACGTTACCCCCAATGATATGATGGGCGATATATGATAATGAAGAGCCAGGAGAGATCTTAACCTAAACTTAACCTAAATTCCAGACCATGGGCAATCACAGGAATAATTCCCGTTAAAGAAAAATTCCTATGATTTGACCGGGAATCTGGACCTCATGAACAGTAGTCAGGAACGCTGACCACTAGTCCATGAGGCTGATCATCATTATCAACAACAACAAGGATTAAGCCCAATGGCCTGTTCCGATCTCATTATAGGTCGAATTGGTCCTTCCATCTCTTCAATGGTCTTCCCAACATTCTTCTCCCTTTTGGTTTATAATTATACATTCTTCTTGGTATGCGCTGTTCATTCATTCGTAATATGTGCTGAAGATGAGCATTTTGACAATATTTTATTCTTTCACAGATAATAAATATATTAAGTTCTGTTCTTATATCTTCGTTGTTCTTTTTATCGGTCCTTTGGTATCCTGCTATTGCTCTCAACATCTTCATTTCAGCAGCCTCTATTTGCTTACTATCTGCCTTTGTTAATGTCCAGGTTTCACATCCATAGATGAGATGGAACTGTCAATACTTTGTAAACTTCAAAATAGTTTATTTTCTAGTTTTATTCAATAAAGTGCGTTTAATTGTGCCACATAGATATTGAATCGTTGTATTTTAGTGAGTTTATCTAAATTTCTGTCATTGCCTAAATGACATCCCAAATAATTAAAATTCTGAACTTGGTCTATAATTACATCGTTTTATCACTATTTTTGTTCTGATCTGGTGTAATATTTAGATTCTTAAGTATGCCTATAAAATTGTTTTATCGTAACGTTTATGTGAATACGATTTTTAAATATGAATTGGGAATATAATGAAATACGTAAGATTTAGGAAGCGCATTTTTACAAGTAGTATTGTTGTGGCGTTGTTTCATTAACATTCAAGAGAGATGTGGAGGTGGTGCGTTCTATTGATCGGGTCGCTGGCACGTCACATAAATTACCCTCACCTTCAAGCAGATCCTGATTTCTACATCCAACCCACACATCATAAGAGCTCGCTGCAACTTTTACCAAGGGAAAAAAATATATTTTTATCCCAGATTATAATAATGATTATTATTATTATTATTATTATTATTATTATTATTATTATTATTATTATTATTATTCTACGACAAGGTTTAGGCTATGCAGCCTGTTCCGGCGAAGTTAAAAGTGGAGTCCATCTTCTACGTGGTCGGCCAACATCTCTTGTTCCTCTGGGATTATACAGGAAGGTTCTTTTTGGTATTCTTTCATTGTTCATTCTCATTAAGTGTTCTGTCCATTTCCTATTATTTTCGCTGATTTTATCTTCAATTTTATATAGCTATATTTAATCCTTCTCGTATAGTTTCATTCCTTATTCTATCCGCTCTTGTGCATCCTTTCACATTACATAAAAACAGCATTTCCGCAGTCTGTATCCTGCTTTTATCCCTTGATTTTATTATCCAATTTTCACTTCCATACAACAACAAAGGAACAGCCATTGTTTTATATAATTTAAGTTTCGTATCTATCCCAGATTATAATAATGATTATTATTATTATCAACCTGCAGGAAGAAGAAGACCAGGACATCCACTCAAAAGACTTCTGGATGGTGTTTCTCTTGAGGCCGAAACAGGTCAACAAATGGCCTAAATTCGTGAATGTACTATGATGATGATGATGATTATTATTATTATTATTATTATTATTATTATTATTATTATTATTATTATTGCTGTTGTTGTGTTGTTATTATTATTATTATTATTATTATATATTATTATTATTATTATTATTATTATTATTATTATTATTATTATTATTTATTATTATTATTATTATTATTATTATTATTATATTTGGGCATGTACAACGAATGCAAGAAAAAAGGTTACCCAGAACATTCAAATGGTCTCCACCTGGAAGAAAAAAGAAAGCAAGAACTTGAAACTCATAGCCTATATGCAAAAATAAGAACTAGAATGAGAAGAAGAAGAGTGGAGGACATGGAGTGGATCAATAGAGACGAGAGGAGAAGGAAAATAAAACCTTAGGCACAAAAAAAAAAGTGTAAACATTGAAAATCTGTGTATAAATATGTCATTGTTGTCACATATGTTACTTGTTATCTTAGGCCTAATTTATTTCTTAATATTTTCAGGGGAATTTCACAATACTCGAAATAGTTACAAAAAACAACTAGGATAGATCATTTACAGGGTCTGCATCCAAAGCGAATACTATAAATAAATGTTTTTAGAAGCAGTGGGCCTGTCAAGAGCACCTAAGACTTAGAAACAGGTTAACAAATAGCCTAAATATATCTTCATTATTACTTACTTACTTACTTACTGGCACTATCGAACCCGTAGGTTCATGGCCGCACGGACATAAGCTCTCCATACATCCCTATCCTGAGCTAATGCTTTCCAATCATTCCCTGTATAATCTACTTCCCTCAAATCATAGTTAATGTTGTTCTCCCACCTCATTCTTGGTCTACCAACTGGGCGTTTTCCTTCTGGCTTTCCTACAAGAAGTTTCCATGCACGTCTTTCATTCCCCATACGCGCAACATGTCCTGCCCATCGCAGTCTACGGGACTTAACTGTTCTTATTATATCTGGCTTCCTATAAAGACCATGTAGTTCATTGTTAAGTAGTCTTCTCCATTCACCTGTCTGTTCATCTCTCTTTGGTCCAAAAATTTTCCTAAGAAGTTTATTCTCCTTTCCTCCCTTAAAGTAAGAGTCCATGTTTCGCACCCATATAATATAACTGGTAGAATAATAGTTTTATATATTTTCAGCTTAACGTTTTTCGAAAGGAGTTGGGACATCAAAAGTCTCTGCAATGCATAATAGCATGCATTTCCAGAATTGAGCCTATGTTTAATTTCTTTGTGCATCTCATTCCTATTTGTGATTATTGTTCCTAGGTATTTGAATTCAGCCAATTCCTCAAAATTTCCCTCATTTGTCATTAGCTGTCTATTTCCATTATATAATGTATTTCTACGTGTGACCATATATTTAGTTTTACTAATATTTACTTCATTATGATAATTTATTTCAATATTACCTTATTTCAAAGATTCAGATATTGAGTTTGTAATCATGAAAAGATTTTTGAACTGTTTTTGCAAATCTTATACCTTATAGGGTGTCATTCGGGTCCTCTAACTGACACCTTGTTCTCTGAACAGGGATAATACCGCATAATTAGCTGTCTGAACTCTACTTATGATTTCCTCAATTTCTTCAAAGAAGAGAAACAAAAGAACTATCTGAAATGAGGGAATGGGGAGTGGTGCAGTTGAAATATGTACGTCACTTCTTAAAATATGATTACAAGCTACAATATCTAATAAGCTCAGTGTGTATACAATTTAATACTCATGTCTAACATGTGATATATTTTATAGCAATGCAAAAAAAAATCTACTTGTTGTGGGACGCTCGTAAAGGATGAAATACAGAACCTGCGGTTTACAAGTATCCAATAGCTGAGGCTTTATTTTTTAAACATTTTTCAAGTGCATTAAAAATACAGACGAGTATTGTCAGTGGATTCACTCCTGAAACTAAATCTTTCAAAATGACAGCTTTAAATACCGCGCCATATGTAGCAGACAAGAGTGGAATTATTCCAACACCACTATAGTAAAATATTCCTGTGTGCTGAGAAGATTTATAACTTCACTCGGTATTCGGAGTACACTTTTCTGACCATTTTTAACTATTATCTCTATAAACCACAAAATACGAAATAAAAATGTGTTTTCATTCAAACAAGGGCATAATTTAACTTCTTCAAAATTACTGTGCTTTGAACTACGTTTATCTCAAGGCAGAATTGTGATTAGGACCACCTTTGTGGGCTAGGGGTGACCAAATTTTATATTTACTCATTACATAAAATATTTCAAGAATACTAGCATATTTTAATGAAAAGTACTGGTCTTATGTCTATGTTTATATTTCCCTCATATCAAAGTTGTTGTTATTGCCACTTCATTGTTGCGTACCTACTGAGCGTTTTCCCTCTGGTTTTCGTAAAAGGAGTACACACGCTCCATTTTCATTATCTATTCGTGCCATATAGGGCCTACCCTTCCCATCACAGTTTACGAGACTTAACTTTCCTTATTATAGGCTATCTGATTTCCCATAAATATCATATAGCTCATAGTTATGTAACCTTCCACATTCGCCTGCTTTTCATCTCTCTTTGGTCCAACAATTTTCCTAAGAACTTTATTCTTCTTCTTCTTCTTCTTCTTCACTTCCTGGTTTAGGCAAGAGTTGCCTGTTCCGCCTTCACTAATAGATCTAAGACCATCTCTTCCGAGGACGTCCGACATCTCTTCTTCCTCTTGGAAAATAATGGAAGATTTTATTTGGTAATCTTCTTTCTTCCATTCTTTCTACAAACTTTATTCTTAAATACTCATAATCTTTTCTCCTCCCTTAAAGCAAGAGTTCATCTTTCGCATCCATATAATATAGGCCTAACTGGAAAATAACAGATTTTTTTCAGTTTAATGTATTTTTTAGAGAAGATGGGACGAGAAGAATCCCTGTAATGCATGATAATATACATTTCCAGAATAGAGCCTATGATTAACTTATTTCTGTATCTCATTTTTAATGTAGGAAGTGGAACTTTCAATTATGGTCGCCATTGCTTTAAGTAGCCTACGACAAAACGCACTATCGCACAAAAAATCCTTAATAAAAAAGATACATATTTTTAATTCCAATAACTAACTAACTCACTGGCACTATCGAACCCGTAGCTTCATGGCCTCGCGGACATAAGCTCTCCATGCAGCCCTATCCCGAGCCAATGTTTTCCAATCATTCCTTGTATAATCTATTTCCCCAAATCATAGTTAATGTTATTCTCCCACCTCATTCTTAGGCTACCAACTGAGCGTTTTCCCTCTGGTTTTCCTATAAGAAGCTTCCATGCAAGTATCTCATTCCCCATTCCTACCACATGCCCCTGCCCATCGCAGTCTATGAGACATAACTGTTCTCATTATATCTGGCTTCCTATAAAGAACATGTAATTCACTGTTAAGCAGTCTTCTCCATTCACCTGCCTGTTTCATCTCTCTTTGGTCCAAAATTTTCCCTAAGAACTTTATTCTCAAACAGGGGCCTATTCATAATCTCTTTTCTCCTCCCTTAAAGTAGGCCTAAGAGTCCATGTTTCGCATCCATATAATATAACTGGTAGAATAATAGTTTTTATATATTTTCAGTTTAAACCGTTTTTTGAAAGAAGTTGGGAAGTCAAGAGTGTCTGTAATGCATAATAGCACTTTTAATCTTCTTCTTCTTCTTCCTTCCAAGTATTAGGCCAAGGCCTGTTACGATCCTACAGAAAATTTTCCCTCCAGCTTTTCATAGGACGTCCTCTTTGTATATAATTATAAACAGCTTTGGGGATCCGATTTGAACCCATTCTTTCTAGATGGTGTTTCCAATTTAGGTGATACTGTTTAGCTACTATATTCCAAAATTGGCGTAGTCTTCAATTCTTTTAAGATATCGGTGTTCCATTTCCGATCCCATCTGGTGTAACCCGCTGTTCTGCGCATGAATCTCATTTCACAAGCCGTTATTCTGCTTTCATGTTGTCTTTTTGATGTCCATGCTTCACTACCATAGGTCAACACTGGTCTAGCCAAAGTGTTATATAAACGTAATCTATTTTTTTTTTTGTACAAGTGATGGTTTCATAACTTGATTAATAATTCCCAAACTTTTATTATGCACTTTTAATTCTAATATATAATCAAGAAATTTTGAGCAAATAGGAATGAGATGCACAAAGAAATTAAACATAGGCTCAATTCTGGAAATGCGTGCTATTATGCATTGCTGAGACTTTTGATGTCCCAACTCCTTTCAAAAAACGTTAAACTGAAAATATATAAAACTATTATTCTACCAGTTATATTATATGGGTGCGAAACATGGACTCTTACTTTAAGGTAGGAAAGGAGATTACGAGTATTTGAGAATAAGGTACTTAGGAAAATTTTTGGACCAAAGAGAGATGAACAGACGGGTGAATGGAGAAGACTACATAACAATGAACTACATGGTCTTTATAGGAAGCCGGATATAATAAGAACAGTTAAGTCTCTTAGACTGCGATGGGGAGGACATGTTGCGCATATGGGGAATGAAATACGTGCATGGAAGCTTCTTGTAGGAAAGCCAGAGGGAAAACGCCCCAGGTAGACCAAGAATGAGGTGGGAGAACAACATTAACTATGATTTGAGGGAAGTAGATTATACAGGGAATGATTGGAAAGCATTAGCTCAGGATAGGGATGTATGGAGAGCTTATGTCCGCGCGGCCATGAACCTACGGGTTCGATAGTGCCAGTGAGTAAGTAAGTAAGTAATCAAGAAAAAATTTTCAATTGATCAATAGGTATGGAAAAGTTATACAAAATATGAGAAGGGGTGTACAATGTGGCTGTTAGATACGTTTACTTTACTTAGTCGCAAGTTGCACAATATTATGATGTATTTTTTGAAAAGATGGGAATGGCGAGGCATGTTACGTAGCTACCAGGGTCTGTGTTGTGTTAAGAATTCGGAAGGGTGTAGATTGGAGCTGGCATCATGGAGGGAAAACGTTTTTCTCTTTCATTTTATGGCGGGTAATGTTATTGAGCATCAGCGGGTTTCATTTTGAGGTTTGTGTTTATTCGGAGCCGCCTTAAATGAAGAAGGGTGAGGGTGGCAATAAAACTTTTTGTTCTGTACGCAACATCCCTCTTTTTTTGCGGTTGTTTGGAACCCAGAAAAGCGGTCACTGGTGTCTCAAATAAAAAGGATCATAGTTTCCTAGCCAACATATTGAAATTCAACCTCATGTTTTTCTATTATCCCAAAACGTTCATGTCTTTATTTTTCTTTCTGTTCTCAATAACAAAATTACTATTTTCCATTTAACATTCCTGGTTCCAAAATCTACATTTGTTTAAATAAAACATGAACTATGCGTCTCCGGCATTACTGATAGGCTCTATATCAAAATGTTAGTTTGATGTCCTCTATCACATAGGCCTACACAAAATGTTGAAGGCATTCTGTGTGTGTGTGTGTGTGTGTGTGTGTGTGTGTGTGTGTGTGGTATGTGTGTGTGTGTGTAGGCATATATATAACCCGTCCAGTCATTTGTTTTTTTTAACATGTCATATTAAGCTTGCTTGCATTGCTCAATGTCAAATATTTAATTATAACATCGAAATAGCGTCATTGCTATAAAGTAAAAATATTCTCTTTACTTTGCTTACTTGGTATAGGAGCTACTAGATGGCAGTGGAAACCGAGTTCCCACTAATTCTCGTAATAATAGAGAATACATAGCCTATATATATATATAAGTTATATATATATATAAAGTCCAACCGCTGTGGTCTCGAGGTAGCGTCCTGCCTTGTCACGCAGCGGGGCCCGGGTCGATCCCCGGTCGGGCAGTTTTTCTGGGTGAGATTTTTATCGGGGTTTTTCCTCACCTGTAAGACAAATGTCAGGAAAACTTTAAGGCTCAAACGGTCCCCGAATCATATCATCATCATATCATCATCATCATCCTTCATCCGGTGTGACATAAAACAAACGGGAAGGCTACCACACCTACAATTCCCTAGTAAAGCTGCAAAGATTGTAGTGAAGGACCTGCCTTTGGGCATAATTACTACGATGGATGGATGGTATATATATATATATAGATATATAAGGAGAGAGAGAGAGAGAGAGAAAGAGAGAGAGAGATATGGTCTCGAGGTAGCGTGCTGCCTTGTCACGCATCTGGCCCGGGTTCGATTTCCGGTCGGGACAGGCTCCTGGGTGAGGTTTTATCGGGGTTTTTCCTCACCTGTAAGACAAATGTCAGGAAGCTTAGGGCCCAACGGTCTCCGAAAATCATCCGGCATCATCATCATCAATCCGTATCGTTATCATCATTATCCCTCACCGGTGTGGAAAGCAACGGGAAGCTACCACACATATAATTCCTTAGTAAAGCTGCAAAGCATACAGTAGCATGAAAATGCTATAATTGCAGTGAAAGACCTCCCTTGGGCAGACTTACTATAGATAGATAGATGTCTCATTATGTCGGTATGCTAACCACATGCCATTCATGACATCTGTAGGGAAAAAGCGTAAGTAGGCCTAAATATGTCTGGTTAAGAAACTGTCTTTATACTTTAAATAGTATCTCTCTAAAATACAATTTAAGAATATCTACATCTAAAATAAAAATATTAGCTCTGAAAGGAAAATGTGCAATAAGAACAAAAATAATGATAAACAATGTAATTATAGACCAAGTTCCGAATTTTAATTATTTGGGATGTCTTTTAGGTAATGACAGAAATTTAAATAAACACACTAAAATACAACGATTCGATTATCTATGTGGCACAATTAAACGTACTTTATTGAATAAAACTAGAAAAGAAACTATTTCAAAATTTTACAAAGTATTGGCAGTTCCATCTCTTATCTATGGATGTGCAACCTGGACATTAACAAAGGCAGATAGTAAACAAATAGAGGCTGCTGAAATGAAGATGTTGAGAGCAATAGCTGGATACCAAAGAACCGATAAAAAGAAAAACGAAGATATAAGAACAGAACTTAATATATTTAATCTCTGTGAAAGAATAAAATACTATCAAAAATGCTTGCCTTCAGCACGTATTACAAATGAATGAACAGCACATACCAAGAAGAATGTATAATTATAAACCAAAAGGGAGAAGATTGTTGGGAAGACCATAGAAGAGATGGAAGGACCAATTCGACCTATAATGAGATCGGAACAGGCCATTGGGCTTAATCCTTGTTGTTGTTGTTGTTGATGATGATGATGATGTTAAGAAACTTCCCACCAGAGAATGGCCATGACCCCAGCAGTGGGATAGTATGTAGTAGTAGACCTAGTAGAAGACTTGATGAAGAATTCGATTAGTTTACGCATTTCCTGCGTGAAGGACTTTATTCGTGTGAATAAGTGTTTGTATAAAGGAAGAGGGTATAGCTTTCATAAAACAAACAATGATCGATGAACTTTATTACTCTCGTAAATATTATGCAAGTTCTGAAGACTTAATCTAAGCTGTCAAACAGATTCATCCGCCTTTTATCCTGGGATATAGTCTAAGTTACAGGGAAAAGTATCACTATACATAGGCCTACATGCCTAGTGTTCTGCCTAAGAGCAGGTCTTTCACTGCAAACTTAGCAATCTCCACTCTTCCGTTAATTCAGCTTTCCTTTTTGTATCCGCTTACAAACCATTTATATTTTAATATTGTCTATCATCTGATGTATTTTTCTTCCTCTAACTTTCTTTCCGTTGACCATTCCTTCTCAGGGCAGTTTCTTCTTAGCCAGTGGTCAATCCAATTTATTTTCCTCTTCTTTGTGAGTTCCAGCATTGTTCTTCCTTCACCCACTCCGTCTAGCACATCTTTATTTATTTCTTTGTCTGTCCATTTTATTCGTTCCATTTTTCTCCATATCCACATCTCAAAAACTTCCAGTCGCTTTCCCTCATTCCGTCGTAATGTCCAAGTCTCTGAACCATAAAATGCTACACTCCACACAAAGCACGTCACTAGCCTCTTCCGTAATAATTTGGCCAATGGTCCGCAGAGAATCCTTCTCTTCTTGTTAAAAGCTAGTTTGTCATTGCTTTACTTTGCTTCTCGATCGCAGTTCATGTTACTACTGATGTAACTTACATTGCAACTATTTGAAGCTCTCCACTTGCTGCAATGGCCTCATCCTTAATCCTCATGTTTATCTTCCTTGGTTTCCTTCCTATAGGCCTAATCATGATCTTCGTCTTATTTATATTTATCTTCATCCCCATAATCCTCGCATTTGTCATTTAGTTCACATCAGCATGTTCCTCAGTATCATTGCATCTTCTGCTACCAAAGTCATATCATCATCAAATGTAATGCACTTAATTCATCTTCCTTGTGTAGGTAAATCAAATAGTCTAGCTTAAAGTAAAACCGGACAATAGCAAGAAGAATCCTGGAATAATGTCATTCACGAGTAATTATTTAAGGAAGGTTTCACATGAAAAGCTATGCAGTCTCTCTAGTACTTTTGATGTTATGAAAAGTGCAACAACACTGAATGAAATGAAGAGTACACGTGGCAAACTTCATCCCAAAAAGATGCGATCCACAAAGCTACACGTGGAATTCATATACGGGGAAAGAGATCAAGAATACAAAGGTAAATGACCAGTCATATTTCTACCTGATTCGTCTCTCTTTGGTCACACATTTTCCTAAGAACTTCCTTCTGAACTACTTCGTAGACCTTATATTTCCCCCCCCCCTTTAGGTAAGAGTAATATAATATAACATGGAAGAATAACAGTTTTTTTATATTTTAGTTTATTTTTTAAAATAAAAGATGGAATGACAAGAGTTCCTGTAATGTATAATGGCATGCATTTCCAGAGTAGAGTCTTTAATTCATTCCTTTAATGGCCCCAAGTCCACCGCTGTGGTCTCGGGGTACGAGTGCTGCCTTGTCACGCAGCGGGCCCGGGTTCGATCCCCGGTCGGGGCAGTTTTTCTGGGTGAGGTTTTTATCGGGTTTTTCCTCACCTGTAAGACAAATGTCAGGAAAACTTTAAGGCCCAAACGGTCCCCGAAAATCATATGGCCATCATCTTTATCATCATCATCCTTATCATTATCATCATCATCACCATCATCCTTCACCGGTGTGGAAAGCAACGGGAAGGTACCACACCTACACAATTCCCTAGTAAAGCTGCAAGCATAGCATGAAAATGCTATAATTGCAGTGAAGGACTTGCCTTCGGGAAGAATAACTATGGATGGAATGGCCCCATAGGCCTACATGTTGTAATTATTATTCATAGGTAGGCCTATTTGAATGTATTACAGGGATTCTTGTGGTCCCAACTCCTAACAAAAAACGTTAAACTGAAAATGTAGGCCTATAAAACTGTTATTCTCCCAGTTATTAATATGTTATTACATGGGTGCGAAACATGGACTCTTATTTTAAGGGAAAAAATAAGATTACGAGTATTCGAGAATAAAGTTCTGAGGAAAATTTTTGGACCAAAGAGAGATGAACAGACAGGTGAATGGAGAAAACTACATAACAGTCAGCTACATGGACTTTATAGGAAGCCAAATATAATAAGTACAGTTAGGGCCTAAGTCTCACAGACTGCGATCGGCAGGACATGTGGCACAAATGGGGGATGGAAGAGGTGGATGCAAGCATCTTCTTTGTAAATCAGAGAGGAAACTCCCAGTTGGTAGACCAAAAATGAGGTGGGAGAATAATATTAACCGTGATTTGAGGAAAGTACGTTAGTTAGTTATATCGGCATTTGAATGCAACTATTTGTTCAAAATTTTCATTTGTTGTCAACTGTCAACTTCCACTATATAATGTATTTCTACGTGTGATCATAGGCCTATATTTAGGCCTAGTTGTATTTGATTACCAAGTCTATAACCTATAGCTATTAGGCCTATTACACTGAGCAACAAAAAATAAACTTTTTTTTGTCTCTGAAAGAAAAATATGTGATTCTGATAGTATTTTTCTGCTGAATTCAAATATGATATCGGTTTTTCTCCATCACACAAGGTTTCCGAGAGACAGGAATTTATAATTTCAAACACTTCAATATTTTCTACATTCGTTACTACACAATATTCGAACATTCGGACTCACCTAGAAAGTAAGAAATGACGATTTTCTGCTATATTTCGCCTGTGGAGCATCCCTCTTGATGGTCCAACAATAATCGGCCAGCATATTAGGATTCTATTTGCCTTGATATCTCTTTTCCATAACTGAAATCTCCTGAGTTAGCTCATTTGGTTTTATTTTACAATGGACCATATGGACGAAAAAATGTTTATTAAGAAATAATTATTTAAATCCATTAATTGAAATTTAAATAAAAAAACTGTGGGTGATGGAGAAATTCCGAATAGCCCATATATTTGAAAAACACGATAACAAAACTGCATTAGGCCTAAGTACAACTATTGGTAGCCTACTCGTGAGACAAAAATCATGCAGACCAGTGTAATTATCTAATTATGATACATCGATGATAATTCACAGATGTTTGTGGAATAACTTTATATGAGAGTGTTTTTTTCATAAAGTGATTAATTTAAGCGTCATAGAGTTCTTTTTTTTATCTACTACTATAACAATCAGTGACGTTTTAGTTCGTAGTTACTAGATAACAAAACCTATACTTTATATTCTAACAAAAAAAAAACACGCTATCAAAACATAAAAATACAGGTTCAACAAAACGTAAAATACACTTTAATGATGATTGGTAGTCATTGCAATACTACAATCATTACAATTTGTAATACTTATTGCAGACAAATTTTCTCTATTAACAGAAGTATTGTTTACTCACCGCTCATGTTTATTTTATATTCACATATGATACTAGCATGGGTTTTAACCAAAAACCAGGAACGAAGAATAGAATGGTCAAAATGAGGTTTCTGAGGAGTGTGGCTGGCTATACAATAATGGATCTAAGGCGAAGTGAGGATATACGAAGAGAACTGAATATATTCAAACTATTAGATAGAATTAGGCCTACACAATACAGAGATGAATGGCTGGACCACATCAACAGAATGTATAACAACACAATTTCGAAACAGATTCATTACAAACCACTAGGACGAAGAAATGTTGGAAGACCCAGAAAAGATGGACAGACCAATTCTAACATGAGATCGGAACAGACCAGCGGGTCTAATCCTTGATGCTGATGATGAATGATGATGATTAAACTAGCACCCAAAATTGGGAATATAACAAGGTTTGTTGATTTATCGCGTCTATTTTTTTTTCTCCAAAGCTCACGTTATTCTTTCTCTAAACATATCGTTTCCGCAATTTCATAAAATAGGCCTGCACTAAAACCCAGAAGAAAAATGCAAGTGCAAACCATGTGGGTCACACTGCGACCGATATCACCTGTTACAGTGTAAAAAAAATAGAACATGGATAACAGACTTTAATAAAGTAAAGTAAAGTGATCCCACAACATGCCCGGAGGCCACTTGGGGTAGTGGAAGGTTAAGGCTCCCACTTTTTCTAGACAATCGGCACTTTATATCAGCCGGGTTGTCAGTCCTGCGTGACGGCCGCCTTTACCCCCAGAACAAGCGTCTGGTACTCATTTCCGTTAGAGGCTGAGTCGACCCCAGGGCCATAGTGCCACCAGAGGGTTTGGGTCAGTTTAAAAATCCTGAACCCAACGGGACTTGAACCCTCGACCCTCCGCTTGTAGCTCAGTGCCTTAACCACTATGCTACGGCGTGCCCCCTAACAGAGACTTTAGTAAGACATGAAAACAATTCTTTCTACATGGCCATTGGCTGCAATAATACCTATTAGGCTATTAAATACACTAAATGCCGTATGTGTACAACATAGGCCTATACTAAAATACTCTGAACGTTACAAAATTTGCTTTAGTAATTCCCTGCTCTTAGAACACTCTCGTCAGTCTTGTTCTAATTTGAGCATCTCTGCTTTCGTACCTAGTCGGCTAAAAAACTTTTTTTTTCTAAAATCTACGGAAACTTTTCATTCTTACTCTCGCCAAATATATTATTTAATGTAGGCTAATTTTTTAGCGAATTCTAAAGAATGAAGCTAATTTGCAGATACAACATGTAATCACAAGATCAATATTATAATGATATTGTGAAAAGACTGTGTTAAAATAACAATATTGGAAAGTTTTAAATATCACAAGACCAAGCGTGTATGGATTCCACCAGCTAATGTGCAGAGATAAAACATTCCATCATCAAGCATGTGCGAAGTATGTGAACAGAAATATGACATCGAAACATGTAAAAAAAAAACAAAAACAATTAGCCTAGTGATTACGCAAAGCAAAGCTAAAGTGTTTAGTGATTATGCAAAACATTGTTACAGTACTGTGTTATCACCTTTGCACATCTGTGCGCAATCCATTTATATAAAGAATGAAGCTATAGAAGTTATTCTGATGAAAAAAATATAGCCTATAGGCCTATATATTACGTAAACAAGCAAAATGGAACCATAATACTTTGACTTGTTAAGGATTTCGCTTAGTTTACGCAGTTCCTTCGCGACGGACATTTTTCATAACCTTTAAATTGTCATTGCATCCTATAAGAAACAGGCCTACGTATTTGTGTATTTTATTTATTATTCAACACTTTTAAAATTAATTTTAAAGCATCGTTGTGGTTATGTAATAAGATATTAAATATAGCCTAATACCAATTTTGTATTTAATATCTTATTATTAAATAGGCCTATTTATTTAATAAAATTGCAGAAAAAGCAATGAGTGGAAGTAACTTAGGCCTAAATATGTGTTGAATTACAATAATTTACAATGTAATAAATTACAGTTACACATGATTCGGTTTCACAAAGGTCCGACACATTTAAACAACTGAGACTACAAATTAGCATTTCCCTAATTTAAGGGTTTAAACTCATACGCTACATTTTTTAAGCAGCCAACTTAGGTCCTACATGAAAATATTATTATTATTATTATTATTATTATTATTATTATTATTATTATTATTATTATTATTATTATATGTTCAAAATTTTAAAAAATAGGAAATACTGTCATACGAGAAAAAAATAATATTATAGGCTATAGGCCTATTCAATAGTAGATTATATAAGATATAAACAATGAAATTGGTATAGAAGCATACTACGAATGCAAGAAGAAAGGTTACCCGAAAAACATTGAAATGGTGTCCACCTGGAAGAAGGAGGAAAGGAAGACCGAAACTCGTGGATGCAAGAAATAAGAACTGGAATGAGAACAGGAGGACTGGAGGATATGGAGTGGATGGATAGAGGCGAGTGGAGAAGGAAAATAAAAAACTTTAGGCACAGAAAGATGTGTAAACATTGAAAATATGTATATAAAATTAAATTATATTATTATTATTATTATTATTATTATTATTATTATTATTATTATTATTATTATTATTATATTATTATTATTATTATTATTTATTATTATTATTATTATTATTATATTATATTATTATTATTATTATTATATTATTATTATTCATCCGGTATCATGGCAACTGTCACCGTCTTCCGGAAACCAAACGCCATTCCTCTCTGTCCATCCATTGATTTTCCTCCAATCGTCTGATATTCATAGCTGCTTGTACCCCTTCTATCCAAGTTTTCTTCGGTCTTTCTCTCTTCCTCCTTTCTATTGGGATCAATTCCATAACAATTTAGGCAATCTTTGCTCTGGCATTCTTTGACATTGTAATCTTTTCTTTTCTATAATGCCTATGATGTCCGGCTCCTCTTCTAACACCCATAATTTCCCTTATTTCTTTATTTCGTATTCTATCCATTCTAGATTTTCCAGCTGATCTTCTTAAAACATCCATTTCAGTACTTAAAATGCTTTTCATTTCCCTGGTAGGAATTTGGCAGACTTTAGCACCATATGTTAAAATGCTCTGAATTATGGTTTGATATATTTGTAATTTTCTATATTTTGTAATATTTTTGCTCCATCAAACAGAGTTTAAATAATTTATTATTATTGTTATTATTATTATTATTATTATTTATTATTATTATTATTATTATTATTATTATTATTATATTATTATTATTATTATTATAGTCCACCGCTGTGGTCTCGAGGTAGCGTGCTGCCTTGTCACGCAGCGGGCCCGGGTTCGATCCCCGGTCGGGGCAGTTTTTCTGGTTGAGGTTTTTTATCGGGTTTTTCCTCACCTGTAAGACAAATGTCAGGAAAACTTTAAGGCCCAAACGGTCCCCGAAATCATATGGTCATCAACCTTATCATTATCATCCTTACCATTATCATTATCATCATCATCCTTCACCGGTGTGGAAAGCAACGGGAAGCTACCCAACAACACCTACAACAATTCGCGCTGTGTAAAGCTGCAAGCATAGCAGGAAAATGCTATGATTGCAGTGTAGGACCTCTTGCCTCGGGGTCGAGAATTACTATGGATGGATGGATTATTCTTATTAGTATTATTATTATTATTATTCTTATTACTCTTATTATGATTATTATTATTATTATCTGTAGCCTAATTATTTATTATTTATTAATTATTCTTATTATTATTATTATTATTATTATTATTAGTATTAGTATTAGTATTAGTAGCCTGATGTTTATTTTTCAGAATCTAACGTTAATATGGAATCATTTAGTTCAGATCAGTATTATTCGCAGCGGTAAGTCCGACACGCTTATACGACGGCAGTTACAGGGCAAAGTCTGAGAGACCGGGAGGAAATAAGATGGCGGCCGCGGCAGAGTCTTCTGCTCTTCCCCACAAGTTGATCCACGCATCCCGGTCACATTTCGCAAGTGTCATGTCGTTTGTAAGTAACTTGTGACTCTTTATAAACATATAAAAAACATTTATTACAGTTATATAGGCCTATCTAAGATTACATTTCAATAACACGGAATGCGTTTTGTATATTAAATTGGCCTACAATTAACTTAACGTATACCCTACGCCTAGCCTACATAAATTATTACAAACCTGTACCATTATTTGTTTATTTAACACTTTATGACGACTTTATATATAGCCCTATTTTGAGCAATCTTTCTATAGGCTATAAAAATGAAGATCGGTGAGTCTGTGACTCTGTCCTTTATGGACTCGAAATCTACTTGTCCGATTTGAAATGTATTTCATCATCATCATCATCATCATCGAACATTCACGAATTTAGGCCATTTGTTGACCTGTTTCGGCCTCAAGAAAACACCATCCAGAAGTCTTTTGAGTGGACGTCCTGGTCTTCTTCTTCCTGCAGGTTGATATCTTAACATTTGTTTGGGTATTCTGTGATCTTCCATTCGATGAACATGTTGTATCCATCTTGACTTATAATCAGAAATTTTGTTTTCTAAAGATTCCATGTGTAATTCTTCTAAGATGTCTTCATTTTTTTTTTTGTGATCTAGTAGTGTGTATCCTGCAGTCCTCCGTATTTTTTACCATCGTTTAGATAATTATTTTGGGGTAATTAACGTAATCAACTTTTATAAGATTCATGAAGTGTTCCGTTGAGGTATGTATTCAAAATTAAAATATAAAATTATGGAATATTCACCTGAAAGGTCCGTCTCCTCAACTTAATTAATTATTTAACTCTAGCGCTTTCGGGACTTGTCCCATCATCGGCTGGATTCAAAACTGGTGTTTCCTTTAAATAATTAGGCTAATTAAGTTGAGGAGACGGACCTTTCAGGTGAATGTTCCATAACTTTATATTTTAATTTTGTAATTAACGTAGGCTATATAGGCCTAACATATTAGTAAAATTCATGGTGATTTTCCGTTGAGGTATTAGTTCACAGTAATATAATGTACGGTTAAAAACTATAATATAGTTACCTTGTAGGCCCGTCTCCTCAACTTAAGTTCTGCTGATGATGGGACTAGTCCCGAAAGGCCTACAGAGTTTTAAAAGAACTTAAGTTGAGGAGACGGACCTACAAGGTAACTATATTAATTAGATATAGACCTATGATTAATTGTGATGTAGAGCAAGTGGCGAATGCTGCGGTTCATTTTCTATTAGGTACCAGCTAAGTCGGAAAGTAGATATGAAAAAGTATACAAAATATTTAAGAATGTGTTACTCAAAAAGAAAGTTACCATGCCACTTTTTCATTCCTCCATCGTGCCACATGTCCTGTCCATTGCTATCCTTGAGACTTAATTGTTTTTATTACATCTAGTTTCCTATATAATCATGTAGCCCATTGTAATGTAGTTTTCTCCATTCACCTCTTTGGTAAAAAAAAACTCCAAGAACTTTGTATTACACAGAATCAATAAAATTCCAAATCACCAAATTAAAAAGTTAGGAGAGTCAATGCGTATCAGTAGCGACGACTATCAATGGGGCCTATCAAGACTTTTTAGTTGTGTGATTTGGGATTTTATTGGTTCTGTGTAATAGGCCTACAATTTTAATAATAATATTAGTAATAATAATAATAATAATAATAACCGCAATGATTATAGTAGTTGATATAAAATATGCCCGAGTGTCAACATCTAGGCCTATACCTACTGTAAATAAAACTTTATGGATAAAATAAAATATTCGGAACCCTAACAAATTTTATAATATTATTAACTACTCTATGGGAATACTTATAATTTACGTCCCTCGTATCAGCAATAATAATAATAATAATAATAATAATAATAATAATAATAATAATAATTAATAATAATAATAATAATAATAATAATAATAATAATAATAATAATAATAATAATAATGCTTTATTTTAGCTGGGCAGAGTTAAGGCCGTAAGACCTTCTCTTCCACTCACCAGCGAATAGTAAAATTACACAAAAATTACATATTTAGGCCCGTTACAATTTTAAGATATTGTTAAATTATAGACTTAAACAAAATACAATGGTGTTGTGATCTAATACTAGCTAATATACTAACAAAAACAAGTAATAGCTATAATAAAATTCAATTAAGCAAGTAAAGCTTCCTAGATTTTTTATTTACAAAATGCTGAATATATTGTTACCAGCCAGTTAATGTTTTCATTGTGTGGAACTTAAGATATCAGTTAATTTGGATAAAACAATGATAGTGATTGACAGTCCCTGACATGACTGGGAAGTGAGTTCCATGCTCTAGTCATAGATATTGTGTAAGTTCAGAGTAAGACATGTCACTGGCTTGTAGTATCAAAAGTAAAGAAGAGTCTTGTGATCTTGTTCCTAAACTGTGATGAGCCGATAAATTTTGAAAACGTTTTTCATAAATAACATGATAAATATTTGTGCAGAATTTGGAGCAGTAAAGCATGTGATTGATGGTAGTCCTTTTGTAATTTAGACATAACCATGATAAGGCCTGAAATGAAGGGGACACTTGGTCATTACGACGAGATTGAATATAAATCGAATACACGCATTATGAGTACGGTCCCCAATAAGATCACTTTTATTAAAATCCAAAAACTTTATTTTCAAATACTCGTAGGCCTAAAATTGTCTCCTCTGTTAAAGAAAGAGCCCATGTTTGGTATCCATATAGGCCTAATATAACTGGAAAATAACCTGATTTATCATCATCATCACTCCAGGATTAGGCAATTGCCTCGTTTCCGACTTCAAATGCATCAGCCCAGCGTCTTCTATCTAGGTCTTCCAACATCACACGTCGTCCATCTTGCTTGAATAATTTTCTTGCTAACAATGGATATCTCTCCTTACTCTTCCCATATCCATCCACCATATGATCAATCCATTTCTGTCTGTAATTCGTGACCTCTATCCAATAAAGGCTGTACTTTCAATTCTTCTCTTAGGCCTAATCCTTATTTCTTATTCTATCAAGTCTTGTACATCCTTTTACTTGTCTTAGGAACCTCATCTCCGCCGTCTGTATTCTATCCTGTTTTTTCAGTGGAGCCCAAGTTTCACATCCATACAATATTGTGGGAACCGCCATAAATATTATACATTTTTATTTTAGTTCTTTTCTAATTTTACTTTTGAATGTTCTCTGTATTGTTCCACACACCGTCTGGAATGTATTTATTTTGGAGTCAATATCTCTTTCCACATTGTAGCCAACATCACAGCCCAAATATTTGAAACTAGACACCAGTTCTAAACTTTGATTTTCTAAAATAATTTTGGATCTAACTGGATCTCTTCCTCTAAAAGCCATGGTCTTCCTTTTCCCTTACAGAAATCTTTAGATCATATATTTACATATTTCATTTAATGCATGCATATATTCTTGTAAGTCGTCTTCATTTTCTGTAGGCCCCTATTATGATTACATCGTCAGCAAATAGAAGATTATTTATGCACACTTTCTTTATTCCTGGATTCACTAAAACTTTCCATTTATTTAAAATATTGTCTATATATATATATATAACATACAAAGTGGGTGATAAACTCAATCCTTGTCGTAATCCAGTATTTGTTTTGATTTATATATTCCCAATTAAAGTTTTTTTTTGAAGAAATTGGAATAACAGAGTCCCTATAATGCATAATAGCATGCATTTACTGAATAGAGCCTATGTTTAATTTATTTCTATGCATCATTCTTTAGTAGAACCCATCTAATATATAAAAATGAATGTTTGTTTGTTGTACTTTATGTGCGGGCCATACCGTTGATCCGATTGTGATGGGTTTTTTTTTTTTCAAAATGTTAAGGAGATTCCGGGATGAACATAGGCTATAAGAGAGTTTTTAGAGATACTAACTCCTACAAAAAACCCTTAAAAAAACACCCTTTGTATTGAAAAACGTGAAAAAGTCCCTTTTTTACCCTTAAAACTCTTACGCTGCCTAAATCATAACAAATATGCCCTACACAAAATTATTGTTACACAGAATTGAATATCTAAAAAATCTCTATAAAAAAAGTCCGCGACAGCATATGTTTATCTTTTAAGGATAACTCACAATAAACATTTTTGTCTTTCATTGATACCAAAAAGATCGGGATAAGTAGATTCCCGGGGAAGCATAGCAGCGCACGGCGGGTATTAATTTATGGATAACTCAAAATAACGAATTTTGTCTTTCAGCTCATTTATGCCAAGTACATCGGGATGCGAAGATTCCAGGGCAACGTCGGGTAATCAGCACGGGGAAACTAAAAATAATAACGACAATAAATTTATTTTATTTTTCCTTTTACTTATTTCTACTAACGCATTATCATTATTTAGGTGTAGCAGAGCACGCCGGGTATTATCCAGTAGGTTATATTAATGGATTTTATTTAGATATCTACATACGTTTGTCATGAATTGTAAAGTTTATAAAATTCATAAGATCATCCAGATTTTGTGGCATATGGCAACATTCCTATGGCGAAGTTTATTTCTTACAACGTGATATGCTTGGCATCAGCTCTTCCACCCGGCAATTGGCAAACACAACCCCATGGCGAGGGTTGCAGGGCGTATAAAAAAGGCAGCGTGTCTAATAAGCCATGTCTGCCGAGGGGACCGTTACGCTAACAACCCTTCAACCCTCAATATAAGTCCAAGCGAGGAAGACATAACTCCCTATATCTCACTTATTTCAGTTATAAATATTTTATGCCATAACTTAACTTCAGAAATGCCCTACTCTACCTAGCCTACTGCACAACTGAATTATTTCTTTAACTCAGAAAAAATCACATATTCTTTCGGTTCTCAAGTTGAATTATTTTTTTTTATATTGAATGATATATTCCGTCTTTGATCCGAGGCTTGATCCTTGGGACTGCGAGCAATGTATAAGATACACCTTGAAGTGGGTTGCTAGTAAGTTTTCATGGCGGGTTTATTATTCGGGGTTTCCTCCACATCCAATACGTCTTCCTCCGAGGAGTGAATTTGCAAATAAACAGGATGGAAATCCTTCAAATTATGAATAAGAAGAAGAATAATGATGGTAACTGTCTTATTTGTACTGTGTAGGAAAATAACTAATACATTTTAAAAGTTTATTTGAATTTTGTACCTTGTGTATCAGGGTTAATTAATGTTTATTTTTGATAAGGGTGATCTCGAATTTGTTGGAGATATATTGATATTGATTCCAAAATAAATAAATTTCAGACGGTAAGTGGAACAATATAAAGAACGTTCAAGAATAAAATTAAAAAGGAAACAAAAATAAAAATTTATAAAGTCATAGGAATTCATACAATATTGTATGATGTGAAACTTGGGCTCCAACGAAAAAAACAGAAAGATAGAATACAGACGGCGGAGATGAGGTTCCTCAGACAAGTTAAAGGATGCACAAAACTTGACCAGAAATAGAAATGAAGATATAAGAGAAGAATTAAAATGTGCAGTCTTTATTGGATAAACTCACGAATTACAGATAAAAGTGGATTGATCGCAAGAGTGGAATGAGTAAAGAGAGATATCTACTTCTAGCAAGAAACTATCAAGCAAGAGGAAGACGTGATGTTGGAAGACATAGAAAACGTTGGACTGATGCATTATGAAGTCGGAACGGGCAATTCCCTAATTCTTGGAGAGGTGATGATGACGTCGATGATATTCAATGTCATAAGTTTTGTTCATTTTGACATTTCTGGTATTCTCTCCTGGCACTGGCGTAATTGTAACCCATCTCTGAGATGGGGGCGCCCGGAAGTGCCATAATGAGATGAGAGGAGATGAATAATGGCAATGATGTGCCAGGAGAGGCCTTACATTCAAACTTAATCCAATGATAATGATGATAATGATGGCCAGATGATGTTCGGGCATAACGTTTCCTGAAATTTGTTTTACAGGTGAGGAAATCTCCGAATAAACCTCACCCAGGAAACTTGTCCCGACGGAGGATCGAACTCGGGCCTACAGCGTGGCAAGACAGCACGTTACCTCGAGACCACAGCAGAGGACTCTGAAGTGGAATTATCACAATCAGAATTGCATGTCCACTTCTAACATATGCAGCTGAGACATTGGAAATAGGGCCTATAAGCCTACAAAGAAGG
Organism: Diploptera punctata; assembly: GCA_030220185.1. NCBI lineage: Eukaryota > Metazoa > Arthropoda > Insecta > Blattodea > Blaberidae > Diploptera > Diploptera punctata. The sequence goes on along the minus strand of JASPKZ010001289.1, from coordinate 32,271 downwards.
AATTGAGCAGAATACAAGCTACAGAAATGAAATTCTTGCGTGGAATGGTAGGGCCTACATAAAGGAAGGTAAGATAGAATAAGGAACGAGAAAATCAGGGAGATATTAAATGTAGAAAAATTAACAGAGATAAAAAAATTCTACTAAAACGGTTTGGTCGTTTAAAAAAGAATTGGTAAGGGAAAGACTACCAGAAAGATTATCGAATCTCAAGATACAAGGAAAACGACAAGGTAGATCTCGATGGTGAAGAAAAGTTTACAATAAAGAGGATACGACAGGGAAAAACTGTCATCATCATCATCATCATCACTCCAGTAATTAGGCAATTGCCCGTTCCGACTTCATAATGCATCAGCCCAACGTCTCTAGGTCTTCCAACATCACGCCTTCCTCTTGCTTGATAATTTCTTGCTAACAATGGATATCTCTCCTTTTTCATTCCATCCATGTGATCAATCCATTTCTATCTGTAATTTGTGACTTTATCCAATAAAGGCTGTACTTTCAATTCGTCTCTTATATCCTCATTTCTTATTCTATCAAGGGAAAAACTAAAAAGCAGAAAAGCATGGGAAGATAGAGATGATTGGAGGCATATTTGGAATCGACCTTCCGAAAGTAAGACACCATAAGAGAATGAGTTTTATTAAATTTTGTGTTTAATCGATTTTCTGAGTAGAAAGTTAATTTGAATGCAACAGCTGTTCGTGGATTCTAAATTTTGAATTTTTTATGACAAACAGTTGAAATAATAAAAATGTACCTGATATCTCAACAAAGTAAAACTCTATTAAAATAGCCTATTTTATATGCCTATCGTGTATAAGAATGCATATAAATAATTAATTTCAATAACCGTGACATGTTCTAATTTTGACTTTCTGGCACTTCTGCGTAAATAATTCATTTCTAGAGCTATTAATATATTCTTGTAGTACTACTTAGGCCTATTGATTGTCCATACCTCACTTCCATACATTGCAACAGATTCCAATATATTTTTTTGTGTCTTTCCAAATATGCTTATCCCACCATATGGAATTTAACGATGATATTATTTTGCTACTCAATTCAATTATATGTTTTATGTTCTCTTTGCCTATACCTTCAATGTTATCCACAATTATTTCCAAATATTTAGTTTGTTTCACTTGCTTTATTTGGATTCCTTCTTTCAATATTACATTTTCTCTTTTCATTGTCAGATATTCTGTTTTTTGTAAATTTACTGTGAGACCCCATGAACATGTCACAATAAAGAAATTAGAAACATAATGGAAGCAGAAGAAAGCATAATTGAAAGAATTGAGGAGAAGGAATTAAAGTGGTTAGGACATGTCTTAAGAATGGAAGATGAGCGATGGCCGAAGTAACTATATGAATGGCATCCGAACAGAAAGAAGAAAAGAGGGAGACCAAAGTTAACATGTAAGAAAAACATGAAGACAGTAATGCAAGCTAGGGGCTAAGCATCGAAGATGCCCAAGATCGTAGGCTTTGGAGGTTTGGCACGGGAAGACGGCAGCAGCTGTAAAAACCCGAAGATAGATAGAATTTCAATAACTTTTTTTTTTTGAGTCCGCAGATCTTCTACCTCAAATTCTTTGTCTAAAGTTCTTCTATAAATAGATAGGCCTAATTTAATTTTTTTCAAACTCTGAAGCAATCTAGGCCTATATTCATTTTTCTTGGCTTTACAGAAAATATTTTAGCTACTGGAAATATAACTGAATAACAATCTATTTCATTCAAAATAAATAAAATCTATAATATACTTACAAAATTAAGCACTTGCTTCTGAAAACGAGGTCGTAAAGGAACTCTTAATTTTGTATTATGTGACAGAATGTTTGTTTATTCTTCAAATAGTCTAATAATATTGTGTAAAAAAAGGCATCTACCTTATGCCACTTATGCAGTAACAAGTAATAAAAGTGGTACTGCAGCTAAGCCAACAGTTTTGTTTCATTGACCGCCATGTTGAACACTTAAAATTGAGAACAGAGAAACTCTAATGACGCAGCAAGTGGACCGAGAACCGGAAAGGGTACTAAAGAGATATGAAGGAAAGGAAGGAAAAAGAGACAAAAGTACAGGAAAACGGAAATAAAACGAAAGAGAATATGACAAATACGTGAAATAATAATATGGAAGATTGGCCTCGTCCCAATCACAACTAAGTTAGGCTATATATAAAAATAGATAAAACATACAGTATTCGGTGACTAACAATAATTCAAAACGACAGTACTTTTCAATAAAAATATCTTACTTATCTAGGCTACTTTTGTAGGCCTATTTAAAGAGACTGTTTAACTCATGCTCCTAATGGGAGTCAATGACCAATCACATTTCAATGATTGTTTATTTATTTATTTTCGCCTAGATTTACCAACTAAAGTTTTTCATAATAAAGAAAGCACCTCCTTTTTTAACATTCTGAATAGGGCATAGCATTATTTTGCAGTGACTAACACAGAAAGAAATACGGCTACCAGATTGTATATATAGTGCATGAATGTCAACACATAGCGCATGCGGGAGTTAATATAAAAACATTTGTAGCAATTGATTATACCACCAAAAAAAGAAACCACTTTTTGAACTTTCTTAAATGTATTTTTTGCCAGGTAATAACATTCCAGAAAAATATAATTGTCATATTTACATCATACGACATCAGAAATGAATTTAATATACAGTTTGATGTGTCTCATTTTTCTCCACTAGAGAGCATTCTTACAATATTGCGTTCCTTTGGCAATAAATAATATGCTCTGGTTGCAGTGATGGACAAAAAGAAGCAAATTAAGCGTAGGCCTACCAATTTTTCTCATTTGTTTTCAAACATCGCCGTTTACTTTTTAAAATATTTAATATTTTAAAATAATTATATTTAAATAATGATTTGTGAGTAAACAGCTTAATTTTATTCGTTAAATAGTCCTAACAAATGCCACTCTAGATTTCCAATTTATCGATAATTTGCAAATCACTCGTGGCATACTTACTTACGTACTGGCACTATCGAACCCGTAGGTTCATGGCTGCACGGACATAAGCTCTCCATACATCCCTATCCTGAGCTAATGCTTTCCAATCATTCCCTGTATAATCTACTTCCCTCAAATCATAGTTAATGTTATACTTCCACATCACTCGTGGCATTACTTATGAAAAATATACGCTCAGACTGGGGTTTGAACCCAGGACCTTTATTTTTCTATGCCAATGCTCTACCAACTGAGCTACCTTAACACTCCAATCTAAACGCAAATTTCTCTCTTATACATTGTTAATTCCCGAGCGCCAAATACTACGAACTGGTGCTCGATCATGCAAATGGCGGATTCTTTTTTTAAGAAGATTTTATTTGGAATTTGAATACTACTTTATACCTACAGCCAGTAGGGCTCCTATCGATGTTTTTATTATTAATTTAATACTTCTCACTGAAGTGCAACTTATGGCCTATTTGAAGAGAAAAATAAACGCTCAGACTTGGGTTTGAACACAGGCTACTTGTATTTTATTTATTTATTGGGTCCACAGCCGTTTCCCTTTCGCAGCAACAAGTTTCCTGGATGAGGTTTCTTTCGGGTTTTTCCTCATTAATAAGGTAAAGTAAAGTAATCCCACTACAGGCCTCAGGAGGCCCTTGGGGTAGTAAAAGGTTAAGGCTCCCACTTTTTCTGAACAATCGGCACTTCGTGTGAGCCGGGTTGTCAGCCCTGCGTGACGGCCACCTTTATCCCCAGAACAAGCGTTCGGTACTCATTTCAGTTAGAAGCTGAGTCGATCCCGGGTCATAGCGCCGCCAGAAGGTTTGGGTCGTAAGGTGTTAAAATTAAATTCATTTAGAATTTAATATTCGTACCCGATGTACGAACTAAAACACACTTCTATTCAGAAATATTTGTAAACAATAAATATTTTCACCGTTAGAGTATTCTTCTGCCTACTGGGCGATTTTCCTCTGACTTTTCTACAAGAAGTTTCCATACCCTCTTTTATTCTGCATTAGTGCCAAATGTCCTGCCCATCGTAGTCTGTGAGACTTAACTGCTATTATATCTGGTTTCCAAACAAGATCATGTAGGCCTAGTTCACTGCTATGTAGTCTTCTCCATTCACCTGTCTGTTCACCTTTCTTTGGTATAAAGATTATCGTAAAAACTTTATTTTCTAATAGTCATAATAATTTCACTTCTCTTGACGTAAGATACCATGTTTCGCATGCGTATAACATAGACCTAATAGGAAGAATAACCGTTTTCAATGTGTTTAATTTATCTTTTTTTGGCAAGTTGGAATGACAAGTGTCTTGTAATATATTTAATAGCATTCTTTTCCAGAATTTAGCTTGTGTTTATTTTTTTCTGCGCATCATTCCCGTTTGTAATTATTGTTCCTAATTTGAATTCAGCCACTTTTTCAAAATGTATTAGTCATTAACTGTCCTTTTCCATTATATAATGTATTCCTTCCTACCAGTGACCATATAGGCTACAGTGTCTAGGCCGAAATATATAGTTTTATTTGTTTACTTTCAATGCCACTTTCCTAGTGTTATATAATAGAATGTGTGTGTGTGTGTGTGTGTGTGTGTGTGTGTGTGTGTGTGTGTTTTAGTTAACATAAGTTAGGCCTAATATAAAATAATTATGTAGGCCTATACTAGTAGGCTATTTGAAAAATTAAAAAATATAAAATTGGTGCTTGAAATTTCAGTCATCCTCAACAATGTTTTTTTAAATTTAGAATTAGTTAATAACCGGCGTGCTCAGCTACGCCTAAATAAATGAAATTAATGTGTCCTTATGTTTAGTTGAATAAGTAGAAGGAAACATTATTATAAATTTATATTTTTTAGATACCCCGTGCTGATTACCCGGCGTTGCCCCAGAATCTACTTATCCCGATATTCCTGACATAAATGAGCAGAAATACGAAAATTAATGTATTTTATGTTTAGTTAAATAAGTCAAGGGAAAAATGTTTATCGTAATTATTTTTAGATACCCCGTGCTGTTTACCCGGCGTTATCTGGGAATCTACTCTTCCTGTTAGGCCTATTCTTGGCATAATGAGCTAAAAGACAAAAAGCCGAGGGAAAACGCCCAGTTGGTAGACCAAGAATGAGGTGGGAGAACAACATTAACTATGATTTGAGGGAAGTAGATTATACAGGGAATGATTGGAAAGGATTAGCTCAGGATAGGGATGTATGGAAAGCTTATGTCCGCGCGGCCATGAACCTACGGGTTCGATAGTGCCAGTGAGTAAATAAGTAAGTAATCTTAATACTATTATTATTAAGTAATAATAACTTATGCCAAAATTGGCATTCCAATATACCCCAACTGGACATAGGGACCAAGGAAGACCAAAACATCGGTGGAAAGATCAAGACCATCTTCTCTAGGTTTACCGTACAGGCCACATGGCCTAAAACGAATTTGTTCATGATGATGTGATGATGAACTTATGAATTGTTAAAAAAGTAAATTGATGAGTTGTTTCTGTTAATAATTTATATTTTCAATTTGTTTCTGAAAGATGGTAAAGTTTGGCAGTCTCTGATATAGGTTGGAAGAAAATTCCATATTCTAGCAAGAGAAACTGTAAAAGATTTCGAGCAATAGGTAGTGCGATGAGGAGGGATATAAAGGATAATGTGCTGATGGGATCGGGTATCTGTCAATATAACTTACAGGAGGCCTTTCCAAACATATATTTCTGTAGAAGATGAAACATATGTTTCGAAAGGCCTCCTGAATAGTTGACAACATTTAATAGATGAGGACGACTAAAATCTCAGGACCAACTTTGTAACTTAACGGAAATGAGTACCAGACGCTTGTTCTGGGGGTAAAGGCGGCCGTCACGCAGGGCTGACAACCCGGCTGACATCAAATGCCGATTGTCTAGAAAAAGTGGGAGCCTTAACCTCCTACTACCCCAAGGGCCTCCGGGCCTGTTGTGGGATTACTTTACTTTACATAGAAACCTCAAAGGAGCTTCGAAAAGAATTTTAAAAGTATTGTCTATTGAAATAATTTAAAATATTTTACGAATTCGTTCCTAAATTGCGACATATGCGCAAATATTTCAGCTCATCCGTAAAAACTCATATTCTTCTTCTTCTTCTTGTTCCTTCCAAGTAAGTTATTAGGCCAAGGCCTGTTACGATCCTATAGAAAATTTTCCCTCCAGCGTTTCATAGGACGGCCCAGTGATCTTCGTCCTCTTGGTATATAATTATAAACAGTTTTTGGGTCCAATTTGAACTCATCTTTCTAGATGGTGTTTCCAATTTAGTTGGTACCGTTTAATATATTCCAAAATTGGCCTAGTCTTCAATTCTTTTAAGATATCGGTGTTCCTTTTCTGACCAGTGGCTATAAGATGGCAGCCCCATCACTGGTCTTGCCTTCCTTTGGCCAGCAACCAATCGAAGGGACTATTATTATGCTTTCAAGTCTTATACGAGAAACTCATATTCAATCCTTGTAAAATAATAACCAGGACCTATTTCCTTTCATGATGACTTTGATGACATGTAGTTTTGCATGCAAACATAACGCTGCTTGTCCTTACGATGGACCAAGTACCATTCTGTTCTCCTTGTCTTGAATCGTGACATTTCCTTGTTAAATGAGAGAGAGAGAGAGAGAGAGAGAGAGAGAGAGGAGAGAGAGAGAGAGAGAGAGAGAGTTGCACTTAGCGTCTTGTTTTATTGTTCTTTGCAGGTAATGCCCCTTCTCTCTTACCTTATGTTGTCAACCCGTGGAAACATATTTTATCGCTAGAGTGACTGGAATAATTTCGCACACAATTTATGCGTTTCAGCATAGACCAAGCACGCTCCCATTGTCTGGATATCTCATTACAAGTTCATGCACTAGAAAATATTTTCTTTGAATTAGATCAGAAAATATATTTCTCTTGACATAACTATCTAACTCACTGACACCATCGAACCCGTAGGTTCAATACCGCGTGGATATAAGTTCTCCATTGAAGAAGTAATTTGCTGTGTCACACGTTGTGGCGACGTTTTGAAGAAGTAATTCTGTTCATGCCCGATGTTGTAGTAACATTTTGAAGAAGGATTGGTGTCCCAAAAAAGAATTACTGGTTCAGGTTGGGTTTAGTTTTCGGTAGAGAGCCGGATTCTCTTCTCAAGGTCGGAAGTTGATACACTGGATAGGAAAACACGTCAAAATCATACAAAAAATGTTTCTTGTAGAATAGGCCTAATTACAAATTTATTCACTTTGTAGCTCCCAGCAGATTAAGTAAATGTAAGTGGTATTATTCTTCATTATCAATTAACAATTGATTTTCTTTTCTGGAATCAATTATTCTTGTATTAAATATTACATTTTATCTTGAGAACTCTTCTAGCTTCTATCTTTGTGGAAAGTTGTATGCAGAATGACTAGTGTCATTCTTTTATAATTTTAAAGAACATTATTACATCACATGATGGTAATTTAAAATTCTATTGGTTAATAGTCCTTTAAATATAAGGTTTAAATTTGATTTGTTAAACAACAAAGTTAATTGTTTTAACATCCAATCAGAGTTTAGTTTACTTTCATTTAAGAATATTAAGTTAGGCAGGTTTCTTATTACAGTTATAACAGAAAGGTTTATCATTTAACAATAATGACTTATAACAATTTTAAAAGCATTATTTACAAAAACTGTTATGTAATACAATTTCTTTAATTGTTACTGAGACATTTTTATTCAACAATGACCAACAATGAATTTTTATATTTTTTTTATTTAGTCAAGTTATATTTGAATAATAAAGAATTTTAAAATACAAAAATTATTAACTTTAAGTTTCATATTTATTATAATATTAAAATTCTGCTTTACCATACATCCCTATCCTAAGCTAATATTTTTTCAATCATCTCCTGTGTTATCTCTTGCTTTAAATCATGGTTAATGTTATTATCCCACCTCATTCTTGGTCTACCAACTGGGTGTTTTCCCTCTGGTTTTCCTACAAAATGTTCCAAGCCCTACTTTCATTCCCCATTCGTGTCACATGTCCTGCCCATCGCAGTCTATGAGACTTAACTATCCTTAGTATAGGATGGTTTATATAAAATATCATGTAGTTCATCGTTATGAAGTATTCTCGAATCTGCTGTCTGTTCATCTCTCTTTGATCTAAAAGTTTCCTAAGAACTTTATTATCAAATATTTGTAACATTTTCTCGCCCCTTAAAACAAGAGTCCATGTTTCGCATCCATATAATATGACTGGGAGAATGACACGTTTATATATTTTCAGTTTGTAACGTTATTTTAGAGAAGTTGGGACAAAACGCAGATATAAATGTGCTTCATTCTCATGTTTTACTTTATTTCTAACTGTTAAGGTTACGTGGCAGCGCTGTATAATGTTAAAAATGTAATACAAATATACTGCATCATAAATGATAAACAGTTAACTCCCATCAAAATAATTTTTTTTTTCATTATCATGTAAATACATTTTATATTTTATTCCTTAAATTTAGAGTAATTAATCATATATTGTAAATAATAATTGTATTGTAGATAACAATATAATCACATTTGTTTATTTTAATTTAGACATAAGAAATTGGATTGGTCACTGGCTAAGAAGAAACTGCCTGCTGACGGATGCTCTAGAAGGAATGGTCAACGGAAAGAAAGTAGTAGAGGCAGAAAAATACATCAGATGATAGACAATATTAAAATAAGTGGTTTGTATGCGGTTATAAAAAGGGAGGCTAAGTTAAGGAAAGAGTGGAGAATGTTGAATTTGCAGCGAAAGACTGCTCTTGGGTACAACACTAAGTATGTATGTTTATATAAGATATTTTTTTCTAACCTTGTTGAGTGGTAAGCAAGGCCTTAAGTCCTTAACCCAGCCAGGTAAAATAAAGCTATTATTATTATTGTTATTATTATATTATTATTATTATTAATATTATTATCATTATTATCAATAGGCTTATTATTATCAATAAGCTTATTATTATTATCATTATCATTATCATTATTAGTATTATTATTATTATTGATATTATTACTATTAATGATTATTATTATCAATATTATTATTACTGTTATTATTATTATTATTATTATTTTATTATTATTATTATTATTATTATTAGTATTATTATTATTATTATATTATTATTATTATTCGCCCAATTGGTAGACCAAGAATGAGGTAGGAGAGTAATATTATCCATGATTTGAGGGAAAATAGATTATATAAGAGAGATTGGAAAACATTAGCTCAGAATAGGAATATATGGAGAGCTTATGCCCGCGCGGGCCCTGACCCACCGTTTCGATAGAGCATAATTAGTCAGTTATTATTAGTCTATTATTATTTATTACTTCCTATTATTATTATTATTATTATTATTATTTATTATTATTATTATATTATTATTATTATCATTATTATTATTATTATTATGTTATTATTATATTGTAATTCAATGATTTTTTACTTGAAATCTCATTTAACCATTATATGTTATAATTAAATGTTTAACATTGAGCAATGCAAGCTTAATATGGTATGATAAGAAAAATAATGCCTGGACGGATTCGAACCCGGAACTCTGAGTCTGTACCTCAGAGTTCCGGGTTCGAATCCCGTCCAGGCATTTATTTTTCTTATCCTACCATATATATATATATTATATATATAATAACTCTTCAAGTGAATTTTGGGCTTACATAAAAACTTAAAATCTGGAACTTCCTTTACATTAAAAAAATAATAGATCTACTTTGTGCTCAAAACATTACTTAAGTAAATGTATATTTTATTTGCCATAATTGAATCAGGAGGTTAACTTATACATAATAATATTTTTTAATGTTTATTCTGCCTCTATCTGTACATCCTCGCCTGGGGCATGAGTGCTCCCTTGTGGGATTACTTAACTAAAGCTAATTTAATATACTCATATCCTTACATATGTCAGAGAGTGTCAAATGGCTAGCTCTTATTCTCAAAGGGACATCTAGTATGATATATTAACGAATTACTTGAATGGGGAAAGACCGATCTAATTTTGTTCAGAGTCCTCTAATTTAGGCTTGATGTTCTTTACGAACCCGAAAATCTTTATACTGTGATATGGCATAAAGTCCCCTCTCGGAGGTCTGGTCCGTTGGATTTTTCCATCCTAAATCATCCATCAAATCGCCTTGTTTCATTTTTCCATATAAATATTGCATTTTAATAAGAGAAGCCCATATCACAGCAGTATGTATATATAGTAACTGAGTTCCCTATGAAACAAATATTATCACACAGATATAATAATTTTAAAATACATTCCACTTAGAAAAATTATTTTATTACATTAAGAGAGATCGTATATATGTAGTTTTAGATCCGATTGAGGGTCTTCCACTTTTCAGCGGTTGCCTTTATACCAGCTGGCTGCTGGCCCTTCACATCCACATGTGTCAATCACAGAGGTAGATGATCAACAGCCAGTGTAGGGGTGACATGTGGTTAGCATGTCGAGTCCCCCAGCCGTTATAGCTGGTTCCTCAACCTGGAGCCGCTACTTATTGTAGCTACCCAATTGCCTCACGATGCTGGGTGGGCACCGGTCCCATACTGGCCGAAATACCAGAGGGAACAAAAAAAAAAATAAAATTCTTCCGCCACAGAGACTCGAACCAGCGCAAGTCCCGTAGCTCTGCGCCAAGGCTTTCTACCTTAACCGCTCGGCTTTTTTAGATAAAAAGGTAAAAAAAGGTAAAAATGTAAAATGCATGAAATATTAAATTGACCAAATACTTCAAAACTAATAAAATAAAGTATATAGAAATAAATTGTCATTTATATATTTCATATGCAACTTAATCATATTATTTATTTCCAAATAGGATCGCAATATTGTAAGAATGCATCCTAGTGGATAAAAAATGAAACACATCATTTAATTTTTAGTAAACAACTCAGTAAAATCATTCATTAAAAATACAATTATTGAACAATCAATTATCAAATTTCTAGTGCGAAGCAATCTGCTGATTATTTGATATGTTCAATGTATTTTTTCAAGAGTCAGTCACTGCAAAATAATGCTCTGACCTGTTCAGATTTTTAAAAAGAAAGATATTTCTTTATCACAAAAGCAGGAGGTGATAAAGAGAATTCGATAAAGTGCGAGGTGAAACACTGGTGCCATTGGTTGTAAAACAAAATCCATTAAAACGTGATTGGTCATTAACTCCCATTTGGGGCAGGACTTAAATAATCGAAAATTGACCAGCCTCATGGGCTAGTGGTCAGGGTTTCTGACTACAGTTCATGAGGTCCGGGGTTCGATTCCCGGTAAACCATAGGAATTTTTCCTTAATGGGAACTATTCCTATACTTGCTTATGGTCTGGAATTTAGGTTTAATTTAGGAACCCGCCCGGTTTTTCATTATCATTTATCACCCATCTTATCTTCGCGGTAACGTAACTTTGCCTTCCAGGTGCACCAATCTAACAAATTAATAATTATTCTGCCAATGCCAGGGGTGAAAAACAGAAATGTCATAAAGGAAAACCTGGTGGCATTTGACAAAAAAACGTTCTGGATTCATTATTTACAAATTCTCTAAACTGTAATAACTACTGGATAAACTAGCTCGGAACATCTCCCAAAATTGACTTAAATAAATCCATTATATACGTATTGGTTTTCCTGTAAGAACAAACTATTTGCGTTCGACAAATTTATCGATTTTAAGGCAAGAACCTAAAATCGAATCCAAAAATAATTGTCCTCATGAACAAGTTTTGTGTCCGCAGCCCGAAAGAATATGTGTGTATCATATATAAAATTGAGAACAGATCTTGACAGTTGGTTAAAATTATAAAATATGTTGAAATGTGAGATTCCGTGATAATAAATTCAGCCGTTTCTTCTTCCATACCATTAACACAAAGTCCTTTGATATTATAAAAAAATAGATAATTAACAATTTCTTACTCTTTCGTCCTCACAATTTACCAATAACTATTTCGGTAAATATGCAATAATATTCTGCCATCTACGAACATCTGAACTAATTAATGGGTGCGCTATTAATCGTAGTAACAGAAACAAGAACTAAAAGAACAAACACGTGAGCATCTAACTTGAATAGGATATTATAAGAAGTAAATAAAATACCCAAATCAGCAAATTTAAATTTAAAAGAGTCAACTAGTTTCAATAGCGAAGCTATCATTTTGAAGACTAATTATATTGAAACTAGTTGGCTCTTTTAAATTCTAATATGGTAATGTGTGTCATTTATGGATGTCTTCTTCTTCTTCTTCTTCCTTCCTTCCTTCCTTCTTTCCAAGTATTAGGCCAAGGCCTGTTACGATCCTATAGAAAATGTTCACTCCAGCGTTTCATAGGACGGCCCAGATACATTCGTCCTCTTGATATATAATTATAAACAGCTTTGGGGATCCGATTTGAACTCATTTTTTCAAGATGGTGTTTCCAATTTAGTTGGTACTGTTTAATATATTCCAAAATTGGCGTAGTCTTCAATTCATTTAACATATCGGTGTTCCTTTTCCGATCCCATCCGGTGTAACCCGCTGTTCTGCGCATGATACTCATTTCACAAGCCGTTATTCTGCTTTCATGTTGTCTTTTTAGTGTCCATGCTTCACTACCATACGTCAACACTGGTACAGCAAGTGTTATATAAACGTAATCTGGTGTTTTTTTGTACAAGGGTTGGTTTCATAACTTGATTAATAATTCCTAAACTTTTATTATAACTAGTAACTTTTTCAGGGATATCCTTTTCATCACAGATAGAGAGATAATATCCAAGATATCTAAATTGATTAGATCTCTCTAAAATTTTATTCTGGAGAGAGATTTTACTTTGTATGGGGTCCTTCCCATGAAATGCCATAATTTTAGTTTTGTTAATTGATATTTCCACATTAAATTTGACAGCGGTTTTTTGTAAATTATAAATTGATCGTGTGCAAATAATTTTCTGAATGTGCCAGAAGCGCTAGATCATCTGTAAAAAGAATAGCATCGAGTTTGAGGTTCCTATTGATGGGTACATATCCCCGTTGTGTTTTCCTCCATTCGTTTATTATTCTATTCATATATATACATATAATGAAAAGCACCGGTGAAAGTCTACATCCCTGTCTTACTCCAGTGTTGATCTTTTTCCAAGAAGATAATTTGCCATCTTGTTTAACAGAGATTTCATTATCTTTATAGATGTTGAAGATATTAGTAATATATTGTTGTGGAACGTTATCATCAGCTAAAATTTGTAATAATATATTTCTGTCTACTTTGTCAAAAGCCTTTATGAAGTAAACAAAGGCGAGATTGATTTCTTATAATAAAAATTATCATAAGTAATGCCACGAGTGATTTTCAAATTGTGAGTGAATTTATCTATAGAATTTGGAAATCAAGAGTGGCATTTGTTAGGACTATTCAACTAATAAAATTAAGCTCTTTACTCACAAATCATTGTTTAACTATAGTTATTTTAAAATATTTATATATTTAATGTAAACGGCGGTATTTGTAAACAAATGAGAAATGTGAGGTTATGTTCATTCACTGCTGCTTGATCATCTATATATTGCCAAATAAGATCGCAATGTTGTATGAGTGCGCCCAAGTGGAGAAATAATTAAACACATCAAACTATATATCATAATCAACATTACGGGTTATTCATTTATTTTTAAAAAACAACTCAGTAAAATCAAGGAATGTATTCATTATTTGCTATATTCAATGTATTTGTTGGAGAAAAATAAAGCTTTGACCTGTTCAAAACATTAAAAAGGAGGAGCTTTCCTTATCACAAAAGCAGGAGCTGATAAAGAGAAATCGATAAAGAGCGAGGTGAAACACGGCTGTCATTGGTTGTAAAAGAACATTGATTGAAACGTGGTTGGTCATTAACTAGCATTTGTGGCATGAGTTAAATAGTCACCATAAAGATCCACCTATTATATTAATTGAATAGTGCAAGCTACTGTTTCTAAAACACTAATTCGTTATTTGTATCAAACCTAGAAATTCCATTCCTGCGGGGACTTAATTTCTCCATATATCCCTACTGCGATTTAATATTTTCCAAACGTTCCCTGTATAATTCACCCATCTCAAATATTGGTTAATGTTATTACCCCATATCATACTTGGCCTAACTATTGGATGTTTTCATTTTGGTTTTCCTACAAGTTCCCATGTTTATCTCTATATTCTTCGTTCGTGTCCCATATCCTGTACATTCTAGTTTAAGGGAGTTAACTGTTCCTTTTACATTTATTTCACATAAGTAATGCCACGGGCGAATTACAATTTATCTAGAGGATTTGGAAACCAGGAGCGGCATTTTTTAGGACAATTTAACGAATAAAATTAAGATATTTACTCACAATTATTTATTTAAATATAGTTATTTTAATTTATTTATATGTTTAATGCAAACGGTGATGTTTGAAAAAACAGAACAAAAAGTTTGGTTATGTTTAATTTGCTCATCACCGCAACTTGATCATACTATTTATTGCCAAATAGGGTCGCAATGTTGCAAGAATGCATCCTAGTAGAGAAAAAATGAAACACATCAAACTGTATATTATAACCAACTTTATAGGTTATTATTTCACTTTTTTCTGAAACAACTCAGTAAAATCAATATTTGAAAACATAATTATTGAACACACAATTATCAAATGTGTAGGTCGAAGGAATCTGTACATTATTTTCTACATTCAACGTATTTGTTACAGAGTCAGTAACTGCAAAAGAATGCTCTGGCCTGTTCAGATTTTTAAAAGGGAGGACCCTTCTTCATCACAAAAGCAGGAAGTGGTAAACATAATTCGATAAAGTGCGAGGTGGAACACTGCTGTCATTCGTTGTAAAACAAAATCCATTTAAACGTGATTGGTCATTAACTCCCATTTGGGGAAGGACTTAAATAATCGAAAATTGACCAGTGTCATGGGCTGGTGGTCACGGTTTCTGACTACAGTTCATGAGGCCCCGGGTTCGATTCCCGGTCAAACCATAGGAATTTTCCTTAAAGAGATTTATTCCTGTAGTTGTTCATGTTCTGGATTTTAGGTTTATCACCCATCATATCACCGGGATAACGTAACTTCGCTTTCCAAGTACCCAACCTAAGAAATTAATTATAATTTCGGCAAATGCTAGGGAAGAATACCAGAAATGTCATAAAGGACAACCTGGAGGCATCAGAAAAAAAATTGTTTCATTGTTAACAAATTTTCTAAACTGTAAGAATTACTGAATAAACTGGGTGGGAAAATTAGCCATGCTAGCTTCGAACATCTCCTGTAATTACCCTAAGTGAATCCAATACACAAGTAATGGTCCTACTTAAATAATTAACCACTTGCGTTAAATAAAGTCATCGATTTTAAGGCAAGAACCTAAAATCGAATCCAAAAGTTGTTTATCCATATTTATAGTTATAGTAGAAAAAGCACAAATCATGTATCATATATAAAATTGAGAATAGATCTCGACAGTTGGTACATTCATTATGTATGTTGACATATGAGATTCCGTGATAATAAATTCAGGCGCTTTCTTTAGTCCCATTATTACGAATTACTTAGGTATTATAATAAAGTAGATAATTAACAAATTCTTACGCTTTCATCGTCACAATTGACAAATTACTAATTCGGTAAACATGATAGAACGTTCTGCCATCTATAAACATCTGAACTAATTAATGGGAGAGCTTTTAATAGTAGTAACAGAAACAAGAACTAAAAGAACGAACACATGAGTATGGAATAGTACATTATAAGAAGTAAATAAAAGACCCAAATCAGCAAGTTTAAATTTAAAAGAGACAATTAGTTTCAATCCCGAAGCTATCAATTCAAGACTAACTATTGAAACTAAGATGGATATTTTACTTCTTATTTGGCGATTGAAGTATTTTATTGGCTACATTTAAAATAACTTTATCATAAGTAATGCCACGAGTGATTTCCAAATTATCGATTCATTCACGACTCACGAAGTGAGGAGTGAATTTATCTAGAGAATTTGGAAATAAAGAGTGGCATTTGTTAGGACTATTTAACGAATAAAATGCAGCTTTTTACTCACAAATCATTGTTTAACTATAGTTATTTTAAAATATTTATATATTTAATGTAAACGGCGGTGTTTGAAAACAAATCAGAAATGTGAGGTTATGTTCATTCACTGCTGCTTGATCGTATTATTTATTGCCAAATAAGATCGCAATATTGTAAGATTGCACCCAAGTGGAGAAATAATTAAACACTTCAAACTATATATCATAATCAACATTACCGGTTATTGATTTATTTTTAGTAAACAACTCAGTAAAATCATTATTTGCTATATTCAATGTATTTGTTGCAGAAAAGTAATGTTTTGACCTGTTCAGAACATTAAAAGGAGAGGCTTTCTTTATCACAAATGCAGGAGCTGATAAAGAGAAATCGATAAAGAGCGAGGTGAAACAGAACTGTGATAGGTTATAAAACAAAAATCATTGTAATGTGATTGGCCATTGACTCCCATTTGGGGTATGAGTTAAATAGTCACCAATAACATCCTTCTATTATATTAATTGAATAGTACAAGTTACTCTTTCTGAAAACACTATTTTGTTATTAGTATCAAACTCAGAGAGCCATTCCTGTGCGGACTTAATCTCTCCATTGATTGTGATTAGTATTTTGCAAACGTTCCATGTATATTTCACCAATCTCAAATATTACTTAAAGTTACCACCCCATTTCATATTTGTTCTAACTATTGGAAGTTTCACTTTTGGTTTTCCTACAAGTTCCCATGTATCTCTCTCATTCCCCGTTCGTGTCCCACATCCTGTACATTGTAGTCTAAGGGAGTAAACTGTTTCTATTACATTTATTTCTCGTAAGTAATGCCATGAGTGATTTCCAAATTATCGATACATTCACGAGGAACGAAGAGACGAGTGAATTTATCTAGAGGATCTGAAAATCAAGAGCGGCATTATTAGGTATATTTAAAGAATAAAATTAAGCTATTTACTACAAATCAATATTTAAATTTAATTATTGCAATTATTTATATAATTAATGTAATCGGTGATGTTTTACATTTGCTCATCACTGCAATTTGATCAAAATATTCATTGCCAAATAGGGTCGCAATATTGTAATAATGTACCCTAGTCGAGAAAAATGAAACACATCAAATTGCATATTATAACCAAAATTATAGGTTATTAATTCACTTTTTTCGGAAACAACTCAGTAAAATCAGTATTTAAAACACAATGATTAAACACGCAAATTATCAAATGTGTAGGTCGAAGGAATCTGTTTCTTATTTGCTACATATAACGCAAAATAATGCTCTGACCTATTCAGATTTTTAAAAATGAAGATCTTTCTTTATCACATAAGCACGAGGTGGTAAAGAGAATTCGATAAAGTTCCAGGTGAAACATTGCTGTCATTGGTTGTAAAACAAAGTTCACTAAAACATGATTGGTCATTAACTCCGATTTGAGGCAGGAGTTAATTAGTCGAAAATAGACCAGCCTCAAGGGCTGATGGTCAGCGTTTCTGATTATAGTTCATCAGGTCTCGGGTTCTATTACGAACAATAGGACTTTTTCCTTAAATTGAATTATTCCTGTAGTCGTTCGTCATCTGCAATTTAGATTTAGCTTAAGAACACTCCTGGCTTTTCATTACCATTTGTCACTCATCAAATCACCAGGCTAACGTAAGTTCGCCTTTTACATACCCCAAACTAAGAAATTACGTATAATTCCGCCAATGCCAGGGGAGGAAAGCACAACCTTGTGGCATTAGACAAAAATAACATTTTGGATTCATTGTTTAGAAATTCTCTAAACTGTAAGAAATACTGGATAAACAGTTTTAGAAGATTGCCGTGCAAGCTCGGAGCATGTCGTAACTATACCATAATTGAATCCACCACATAAATAATGTTCGTCCTGCAGCAATTGACAACTTGCGTTAGAAAAAGTCATCGATTTTAAAGCAAGAACCTAAAATCGAATCCAAAAATTATTTTACGTACAAACATGATATCACCTATAAAACAAAGAATATGTGTATATCATATATAAAATTGAGAGTGGATCTCAACAGTTGGTACATTCATTAAGTTTGTTGAAGTATGAGATTCCGTGATGATATATTGGGCGGTTTCTTTCGTCCCATTAATACAAAGTACTTATGTATTACAAAAATGTAGATAATTAACAAATTCTTACGTTTTCTTCCTCACAATTTACTAATAACTAATTCGGTAAATATGAATGAACGTTCTGCCATCTATAAACATCTCAACTAATTAATGGATGCGATTTTAATCGTAATTGCCCGTCGCCGTGGCGTAGTCGGTACAATCCCTACCTTCCACTCCGGCGACCCGGATCCGATTCATGGCGGGGTAGGGGATTTTAAATCTTCACCTTGGGTCTGGGTGTGAATGTCCTGTCCTTGTGTTTATGTGAGAATTCATGAGCGTTAACAAAACAGGTAAAACCATTTGGTGATTTGAGTCTTTCATTGCCTTCTTATAAAATAAATTTATCATAAGTAATGCCACGAGTGATTTCCAAATTATCGATAAATTCTCGAGTAACAAAGTGACGAGTGAATTTATCTAAGGAATTTGGAAATCAAGAGCGGCATTTGTTAGGTAAATTTAACGAACAAAATTAAGCTGTTAACTCACTAATCATTCTTTAAATTCAATTATGTTAAATTAATTACATGATTAATGTAAATGGTGACGTTTGAAAAAAACAAATGAGAAATGTTTGGTTATGTTTCATTTGCTCATCACTGCAACTTGATCATAATATTTATTGCCAAATAGGGTCGCAATATTGTAAGAATGCACCCTAGTGGAGAAAAAAATTAAAACACATCAAACTGTATACTATAACCAACATTATAGGTTATTAATTCACTTCTTTCGGAAACAAGTCTGGAAAATTAATATTTAAAAACACAGTTATTGAACACACAGTTATCAAATATGTAGGTCGAAGGAATGTGTTCATTATTTGCTGCATTCAACGTATTTGTTACAGAGTCAGTTACTGCAAAATAATGCTCTGGCCTGTTCAGATTTTTAAAAAGGAGGACCTTTCTTTATCACAAAAGCAGAAAGTGGTAAGGAGATTTCGATCAATTGCGACATCAAACAGGCTGTCTTTGGTTGTAAAGCAAAATTCATTTAAAATGTTTGGTCATTAACTCCCATTTTGGGCAGGAGTTAAATAGTCGAAAATAGAGCATCCTCATGTGATGGTGAACACCGTTTCTGACTATAGTTCATGAGGTCCCGGGTTCGATTCCCGGTCAAACCATAGGAATTTTTCCTTAAAGGGAATTATTCCTATAGTTGCTCATGGTCTCGAATTTAGGTTTGGTTTAAGAACTCTCCTAGCTCTCCATTATCATTGATCACCCATCATATCATCGGGATAAAGTAATTTTGCTTTCCAGTTGCACCAATTTAAGTAATTAATTATAATTCCGCCAAAGCTAGGGGTGAAAACCAGAAATGTCATGAAAGACAACCTGGTGATATTAGACAAAAAAAAACTTTGGTTCCATTGTTAACAAAATTAAGCTATTAACTGACTAATCTTTCTTTAAATTTAATTATTTTAAATTAATTACACAATTAATGTAAATGGTGATGTTTGAAAAAAACAAATGAGAAATGATTGGTTATGTTTAATTTGCTCATGACTGCAACTTGATCATAATACTTATTGCCAAATAGGGTCGCAATATTTTAAGAATGCACCCTAGTGGAGAAATATGAAACACGTCACACTGTGTATTATAACCAATATTATAGGTTATTAATTCACATCTTTCGGAAGCAACTCAGTAAAATCATTATTTAAAAACACAATTATCAAATGTGTAGGTCGATGGAACCCAACTCCTTTCAAAGAGAGATGAACAGACAGGATAATGGAGAATACTGCATAACAGTGAATTACATTGTCTTTATAGGAAGCCAGATATAATGAGAACATTTAAGGCTCGTAGACTACGATGGGCAGGACATGTGGCAAGAATGGGAATGAAAGACGTGCAAGGAAGCTTCTTGTAAGAAAACCAGAGGGAAAACGCCCAGTTGGTAGACCAAGAATGAGGTGGGAGAATAACATTAACTATGATTTGAGTAAGTAATACGGGGATGATTGGAAGACATTGGCTCAGGATAGAGATGTACGGAGTGCTTATGTCCGCGCTGGCATAAACCTAATGGTTCGATAGTGCCAGTGAATAAGTTAGTAGATCGATGGGATCTGTTCATTATTTGCTACATAAAACGCAAAATAATGATCTGACCTATTCAGATTTTTAAAAAGAAGGAGCTTTCTTCATCACAAAAGCAGGAGGTGGTAAAGAGAATTCGATAAAGTGCGAGGTGAAACACTTCTGTCATTGGTTGTAAAACAAAATTTATTCAAACGTGATTGGTCGTTAAGTCCCATTTGGGGAGGGAGTTAAATAGTCGATAATAGACCAGCCTCATTGTCTAGTGGTCAGCGTTTCTGACAACAGTTCATGACGTCACGGGTTCCCGGTCAAACCGTAGAATTTTTTCCCTAACGGGAATTATTCCTGTAGTTGCTCATGGCCTGGAATTTAGGTTTAGTTTAAGAACTCTCCTGGCTCTTCATTATCATTTATCACCCATCATATCATCGGGGTAACGTAACTTCGCCTTCCACGTGCCCCAACCTAAGAAATTAATTATAATTCCGCCAATGCCAAAGTAAAAAGACCAGAAACGTCATAAAGCACAACCTGATGGCATTAGACAAAAAAACATTTTGAATTCATTGTTTACAAATTCTCTAAACTGTTAAAAATACTGGATAAACGAGGTTAGAAAATTAGCCGTGCTAGCTTGAAACATCTCCTAGAATTACCTTAACTGAATCCACCACATAAGTAATGGTTTCTTCTCCTCCAGCAATTAACTACTTGCGTTAGATAAAGTTATCGATTTTAAGGCAAGAACCTAAAATCGAGTCCAAAAATTGTCTTATGTAAGTAAATGGACCATCAGACAAACCGTACAAAATATGTGTGTATCATAAATAAAACTGAGAATAGATCTCGACAGTTGGTACATTCATTAAGTATGTTGAAGTATGAAATTCCGTGATAATAAATTCAGGCTGTTCTTTCGTCCCATTAATACTAATTACTTAGGTATTATAAAAAAGTAGCTAATTAGCTAATTCTTACGCTTTCTTCCTCACAATTTACCAATAACTAATTCGGTAAATATGAATGATCGTTCTGCCATCTATAAACATCTGAACTAATTAATAGGTGCGCTTTTAATCGTAATTGTCCGTCGCCGTGACGTAGTCGGTAGAGTCCCTACATTTCACTCTGGCGACCCGGGTTCGATTCCAGGCGGGGTATGGGATTTTAAATGTCCACTTTGGGTATGGGTGTGTGTGTTCCAGTCCTTGTGTCTATGTGAGTATTAAAGAAAGTTAACAAAACAGGTAAAACAAAAAAGGAAAAGAAGATAAAACAAGAAGGAAAAACAGTGTAAACAAAAGAAAGATTTTTAAAAAAACTGTAATAACACAAACAAAAACTAAAAGAAAACACGTGAGCATCGAACTTGAATAGGCTATTATAAGAAG
The DNA here is from genome assembly GCA_030220185.1 of Diploptera punctata. Taxonomy (NCBI): domain Eukaryota; kingdom Metazoa; phylum Arthropoda; class Insecta; order Blattodea; family Blaberidae; genus Diploptera; species Diploptera punctata. Next base: position 10,496 of record JASPKZ010001289.1, on the reverse strand, counting down.
TAAATAAAAAATCCAAATCATAAATTAAAATTTAAAAGATCCAATTAGTTTCAATAGTGAAGCTATCATTTTCAAGACTAATTATTGAAACTAAGTTGGCTCTTTTAATTTCTAATTTGGTGATTTGTGTCTTTTATTAAATTCTTATAATATAAATGTTTCACCAAGAACATCCTTCTATTGTATTAATTGAATTGTATAAGCTATTCTTTCTAAAACACTAATTCATTGGCACTATCAAACCCGGAGATCCATTCCTGCGCGGATTTAAGCTCTCCATTAATCCGTATTGCGATTTAATATTTTCCAAACATTCCCTGTATAATTCGCCCATCTCAAATATTGGTTAATGTTATTACCCCATTTCATACTTGGCCTAACTATTGGATGTTTTCATTTTGGTTTTCCTACAACTGTCTCATATACTGTACATTGTAGTCTAAGGGAATTAACAGTTCCTCTTATATTTATTTCTTAGAAATATTATGTACTTCATTTCATGCAGTTTTCTTCATACACCTACCTGTTTGTATCTATTTGTTTAAAAAATTTCCTAAGCACTTTATTCTCAAATGCTCATAGCTTCCCTCTTAAATTAGTTAATAGGAGTAAAAAGTAAGATACATACAATGTTATGAAGCAGTAAATTCATGGGCAGCAAACCGTACGCGCTGTTGACAGTCCATATCAGTGAATTGATCTAGTAATATATCGTGTCCCATTCAAACCTCCCACTTTTTAATTAATCATAACTCTCCAAGTATGCGGAATTCTGAAATGAGGTTGGTATTATAATAAACGAGAAACTCGAAGAATTTTTGTTTTCATTGTTGCAGTGAATTCTTCTGTCGCATGTTGGACAATAATGACAACACAAAATAGCGAGCACAAACTGTTTTATAATATATAATAATAATAATAATAATAATAATAATAATAATAATAATAATAATAATAATAATAATACTTTATTTATTCTGGCAGAGTTAAGGTCATAAGGCCCTCTCTTCCACTCAACCAGCATAAATACAAATAAATATTTGACAAATATAGATATACACTATACTAATTATAAACAGTTAAAGGTACATTAAATGTAGCAATGTAATGTCATGTACAAACAACATTTTATAGGGTAATAACAATAATGATACGATAATAATAATAATAATAATAATAATAATATAAATATGATACATTATACGAGAAACACCAATTAATATATATATATATATATATATATATATCTTACACTGGATAATAATGAAGTCGAGGTTAGAGCAAATATAAATTTAGATTTCTTTTAAAAGTTGCCAATGTCCGGCAGCCCCTTATTTCTTGTGGTAGGGAATTCCAGTTGCGAGAAGTGGAGATGGTATATGACATGGAGTGATGTGATGTCCTATGTTGCGGTATATTAAGTAAGAGACTATGTTGTGATCTTGCGTTTAAGTTATGGTTTGAGGATAGATACTGGAAACGGGATGATAAATAATTGGGAATCGAGGTATGTAGGATCTTAAATAAGAGAATTAGACAGTGCGATTTTCTTCTCTCTTTTAGATGTAGCCATGACAATTCGTGGAATAATGGAGAAATGTGATCGTATTTTCGAACATTAAATATGAATCTGATACACATATTATGGACACGCTGCCGTTTGTCCGACAATCCGTCACTTATGTCAGTTAGTAGAACTGGTATGCAGAGACGAAGTCAATAATTACAGAGGCAAAGAAATTATCGGAGAGAATATGGAGGAAATGTACCTGTTCGGAAGACCATTATGGCATGGTTTGAGAAGTTTCCGGCGACTGGAAGCGTTAATAAAGAATCAGGAGGTGCACGTATATGTGTTTCAGAAAAAAAAATTGAAGAAACGGTGCACATATAGAGGTTTTTTAATGTGTGGCAATGATTATTCTTTGATTATCTGTTTCGTTTAATACTAACCTCTTTTCATAATCCCGCATACTTTGTTAGTTATGATTAATTCAAATGTTAGACGTTTGAATAGGACACCCTTATAGTATAAAATAAACTAAACAGAGCAAAAATAACACAATACATAGCAATACAATATTACGTTATACATTAATTAAGTACTTACTTACTTACTCACTGGCACTATCGAACCCGTAGGTTCATGGCTGCGCGGACATAAGCCCTCCATACATCCCTATCCTGAGCTAATGCTTTCCAATCATTCCCTGTATAATCCACTTCCCCTCAAATCATAGTTAATGTTGTTCTCCCACCTCATTCTTGGTCTATCAACTGGGCGTTTTCCTTCTGGCTTTCCTACAAGAAGTTTCCATGCACGTCTTTCATTCCCCATACGCGCAACATGTCCTGCCCATCGCAGTCTACGAGACTTAACTGTTCTTATTATATCTGGCTTCCTATAAAGACCATGTAGATCATTGTTATGTAGTCTTCTCCATTCACCTGTCTGTTCATCTCTCTTTGGTCCAAAAATTTTCCTAAGTACTTTATTCTCAAATACCTGTAATCTCCTTTCTTCCCTTAAAGTAAGAGTCCATGTTTCGCACCCATATAATATAACTGGTAGAATAATAGTTTTATATATTTTCAGCTTAACGTTTTTTTAAAGGAGTTGGGACAACAAAAGTCTCTGCAATGCATAATAGCACGCATTTCCAGAATTGAGCCTATGTTTAATTTCTTTGTGCATCTCATTCCTATTTGTGATTATTGTTCCTAGGTATTTGAATTCAGCCACTTCCTCAAAATTTCCCTCATATGTCATTAGCTGTCCATTTCCATTATATACTGAATTTCTACGTGTGACCATATATTTAGTTTTATTGATATTTACTTCCAGTCCTACTTTCTTAGTGTTACTCAATAGTGTGTGCGTGTTGGCCTTTAGTATCTCCTCGCTATCGGCTAGTAGTACTACATCATCATAAGTAATGCCACGAGTGATTTCCAAATTTTCGATAAATTCACGACTCACGAAGTGAGGAGTGAATTTATCTAGAGAATTTGGAAATCAAGAGTGGCATTTGTTAGGACTATTTAACGAATAAAAATTAAGCTCTTTACTCACAAATCATTATTTAAACTATAGTTATTTTAAAATATTTATATATTTAATGTAAACGGCGATGTCTGTGAAACAAATGAGAAACCGATAGGTACGCGTCATCTGATTCTTGTGTTTATCACTGCTACCAGATCATACTATTTATTGCCAAAGGAACGCAATATTTTAAGAATGCTCTCTAGTGGAGAAAAAATGAAACAACATCAAACTATATTAATTTATTTCTGATGTCGTATGATGTAAATATGACAATTATATTTTTCTGGATTATTACCTGGGAAAAAATACATTTAAGTAAGTGCAAACAGTGGTTTCTTTTTTGGTGGTATAATAAATTGCTACAAATGTTTTATATTAACTCCTGCAAGCGCTATGTGCACTATATATACAATCTGGTAGCCGTATTTCTTATAGGCTCAGTCACTGCAAAATAATGGTCAGACCTGTTCAGAAATTAAAAAGGAGGAGATTTCTTTAATATGGTAATTATAACACTGATAAATATTTCGTGAAACAGGACTCTGATTGGTTGTAAAACAGAAATCATTGAAACGTGATTGGCCATTGACTCCCATTTGGGGCATGAGTTAAATAGTCAGCATAAACTAACAGCTTATTAATACCATTGAGTTGTAAGCCTTCCTCATTCTCTAAAGATTAATGGCATGCTCTAGTACAAAATTAAATAGAGGAGATACATTAATTAAGTATAGTTTTAAGTATTAATGATATTACACTTTATTTACATATTTATGCAGTCATGAGGTTAGACGCTTTGCATCGTATCCATGTAATGTAACTAAAATAATGACTGTTTCACATATTATAACTTTTTGGTAGATGGTGTCATAAATAAAGTGATAGAAAAAACACCTATACTTCACTAGAATAAGCACATGTGAAATGAAGGTCTTAAGAACTGCTTAGGGAAAAAATTTATTTTATAAGATAACACAACACACAAATTAGGGACAACTGTCATGTTCAAGACATAACCAATGTATTAAAGATAGACGAAAATATTGGAGAGGTAATGTAGAAAGATTGGAAGACAACCGATACGATTGAGGGTCTTTCCACTTTTCAGCGGTTGCCCTTTTACCAGCCGGCTGCTGGCCCTTCACATCCACATGTGTCAATCACAGAGGTAGATGATCAACAGCCAGTGTAGGGGTGACATGTGGTTAGCATGTCGAGTCCCCCAGCCGTTATAGCTGGTTCCTCAACCTGGAGCCGCTACTTATTGTAGGTACCCAATTGCCTCACGATGCTGGGTGGGCACCGGTCCATACTGGCCGAAATACCATGAGAAAATTTCTTCCCCGATGGAGACTCGAACCAGCGCAAGTCCCGTAGCTCTGCGCCAAGGCTTCCTACCTTAACCACTCGGCTACGGCGTCAAAGTCAAAAATTTAATTATAACATCGATAAAGCGTCATTGCTATGATGTTTAAATATTATCTTTAATGTCCTTACTTGTTATAGTAGCTAGCTACCAGGTGGCAGTGAAGACCCCAGTTCTCACTACATCTCGTAATAATGGAGAATATATATTTAAGAGAAATAAATGTTTGTGTCAGATTCGTCCGGTGATGTAATGGATACCAATTCAGAGGTCCGTGTTATATAATTGTTGAGTTGGGCGCGGTGGGCTAGTGGTTATGTTTCTTGCCTCAAGTCCAGCTATGGTCGATGGATTTTTAGGATCACTATTTAACTCATGCCCCAAATGGGAGTCAATGACCAATCACATTCCTAGAATTTTGATTTACAACCAATTACAGTCGTTTTTCACCTCGATTTTATCAGTTTTATTTGATCACTGTAAAATCAAGCTCCTCCTTTTTAACGTTCTGAATATGTATGTGATAGTATTATTTTGCAGTGACTGACTCTCTAAGAAATACGTTGAATATAGCAATTTATATATTAACATGTAAGAATTTAGAATGCATGTGGCTACCAGATTGTATATATATAGTGCACGAATGTAACCAGATATAATATAAAAACATTTGTAGCACATGATTATACCACAAAAAATAACTGTTTGCACTTTATTAAACTGTTATGATTGAGGGAAGTATATTATACAGGGATGATTGAAGAACGTTAGTTCAGGATAAGGTTTTATGGAGAGTTGCGTACGCGCGGCTTGAACTTAAGGGCTCAATAGCATTAATGAATTAGTTACAAATAAAAATATATAAGTAGGCCATTACAAATGTATAAGGTGTACATTGATTATTTAGTATAGTTTATATTTACTTGTTATACCCGACCTGCATTAGTATCGCTAAATACATGAATTACCTGGGAAAACATTACTAACTTTCGCTGTTGTGTTACTCTAAGATATTTATTTTTAATCTAATTCTGAATAAATAATAGTTTAAAAAACTAAAACAACACGCTTTATTAGGAAAACCGAACTTAAAAAATGGAAAATAATTTTAATTTCCAACACGCTTGGGATAAAATTAATGTGGTCAATAAAAAAGTCATCTCCAACACATATAGATAAAAACTAGAGTTATCTACAAAAAAAATAATTTTACCATCAAAAGCGTGGGGTGCTTTTAATGGTTTTTACGTTTTCTTCTTAGAGACTTTACTTATACCAATATCTGTTTATTATCAAATATATTAATTGATATAGAGGACCACACGCTTTTGATAGTAAAATTACTTTTTTTTGTAGATAACTCTACTGCAGTTTTATTCTAGATGTGTTGGAGATGATTTTTTTGTTGACCACTTTAATTATATCCCAAGCGTGTTGGAAGTTAAAAGTATTTTTCATTTCTTAGTTCGGTTTTCTAATAAAGCGCATTGTTTTAGGAAATTTTGAGGAAGTGGCTGAATTCAAATACCTAGGAACAATAATCACAAATAGGAATGAGATGCATAAAGAAATTAAACATAGGCTCAATTCTGGAAATGATGCTTGCTATTATGCATTGCAGAGGACTCTTGATGTCCCAACTCCTTTCAAAAAACGTTAAACTGAAAATATATAAACCATTTTATTCTACCAGTTATATTATAGGCCTATGGGTGCGAAACATTGACTCTTACTTTAAGGGAAGAAAGGAGATTACAGGTATTTGAGAATAAAGTACTTAGGAAAATTTTTGGACCAAAGAGAGATGAAACAGACAGGTGAATGGAAGAAGACTACATAACAATGAACTACATGGTATTTATAGGAAGCCAGATATAATAAGAACAGTTAAGTCTATAGACTGCGATGGCAGAAATGTTGCACGTATGGGGAATGAAAACATGCATGGAAGTCTTTTGGTAGGAATGGCGAGAAAGCATGATGGTAAACGGTCTTCTTGTATGAAAACCAGAGGGAAAACAGACCAAAATGAGGGGGAGAATAACATTAACTATGATTGAGGGAAGTAGATTATATGGGGAATGATTGAAAGCATTAGTCAGATCGGATGTATGGAGAGCTATGTTCCGCGCGGCTATAAACCTAAGGGTTCGATAGTGCCAGTGAGTAAGTAAGTAAGTAAGTAAGTTTTAGTTTTTAAAACTATTATTATTTTTTATTTTTTAGATTGGTTTTCTAAAAATGTAAATATGTTTTAAATTCGATACTATTGTAGTATGAGCTAAAAGTAATACTCTTCTAAAAAACCCTCGGGGCCGGATTTGAACCATGCGACCTATGGATTACCGAAATTATATACCACTACAGTCCACCACTCTACCGGTCTTTATTTTTTTATGTTACTGTAGAACAAATCATGAAATTATTGTGTTATCATTGGCCTTTACAAGTTATACAAAGTTTCAAGTTGATCCAATGTTTTTAAGTGGGTGAAAATCATGTTGAAAGATTCCGTTACATAGATAGATACAGGTCATCTAATATAAAGCGTGTAAAAAAGGAACATTGGTTATTTTGAGTTATCCATACAAGATAGACATATGCTCTCGCGGGACTTCTTTTGTAGATTTTTTATATAGGCCTACTCAATACTGGTGCAGTAATTTGGTGTATTTGTCATGGTTTAGGGCAGCGAAAGCCCACTTAAGCGTCCAAAAAGCTACTTTTTCAATGCACCAAAACACTTTTGTTTCAGCTCAGGCCCTATAGTTCTATCGATAATACGTTATATGATACGTAATTTTCACAAAAAATCTAAAAGATGGTAAAACCTCCATTCAAATCGGTCAAATACTTTTTGAATCCATGGAGGTCAGACAGGCTCACAGATATTCATTTTATATATAACTAACTAACCACTGACACTATTGAACGCGTAGATTCATTGCTGCGCGGACATATGCTCTCCATATATCCCTATCCTGAGCCAATGTTTTCCAATCAATCCCTGTATAATATATTTCCCTCAAACCATGGTTAATATTATTCTCCCACTTCACTCTCGGTCTACCAACTGGGCGTTTTTCCTTTTGTTTTCCTACAAGAAGCTTGCTTGCACGTCTTTCATTCCCCATTGTGCCCACATGTCCTGCCCATCGCAGTCTACAAGACTTAACTGTTCTCATTATATCTCTGGCTTCCTATAAAGACCATGTAGTTCACTGTTATGTAGTCTTCTACATTCACCCGTCTGTTCATACCTCTTTGGTCCAAAAATTTTCCTTAGAACGTTATTCTAAAATACTCGCAATCTCTTTTCTCCCTTAAAGAAAGAGTTCATGTTTCGCATCCATATAATATAACTGTAGAATAACAGTTCTCTATATTTTCAGTTCAATTTTATAAATCCTACAAAGATTGAAAATCTGAAAAGCTGTTTTACTTACACGTAAAATATTTGGACATTTTCTTAAGATTGAGTTCCGATGATTCTGACACAAACTCACAACGGTAGCGACATGTTATCTAAACCGATATCAAATACCAACTGTTGTTATAATACCCAACTTACTCATTTTCACCCCTCAGGTTTTATTTCTATATGACGGCACAAGGGGATGAAAGTAAGACCCCGCTGATAGCACCCCCTTATAAAAATCTCTGTTAGTAATGGTCGCAGACCACCTAGTCGCTGTAGAGAAATTGCCAGGTTCAGGTATTGCCAACAAATAATGTAGCTTGTAACTTGGTGGAATTATTGTGATATAGGATGTATGAAGCAAAGCATTAGATTATCCATCCATCTTCAAATTTCTGTTTGAAATTAATTTTATCTAAGGTTACTTTACGACATGGATTTGTTCACTTTTCTCTGAAAACATGGCCCAACTAATGGTATTCTTGAAGTTTTGATCATCTGGACTAAATCATTGACGAATAATTGCATGTATGGAGTGGCATGGAATAATAACATTTTAAAAAACTAAAACAATACGCTTTATTAGAAACCGAACTAGAAAATGAAAAATAATTTTAATTTCCAACACACTTCGGATGAAATTAAAATGGTCAACAAAAAAATCATCTCCAACACATTTAGAATACAACTAGAGCTATCCACAAAAAAAATTACCATCAAAAGCATGGGCTGCTTTTTATGGTTTTTACGTTTTCTTTCTTAGAGACTTTACTTTTGCCAATATCTGTTTTTATCAAATATATTAATTGATATAGAGCACCACGCGCTTTTGATAGTAAAATTATTTTTTTATATAACTCTAGTTTTATTGTAGATGTGTTGGAGATGATTTTTTTGTTGACCACTTTAATTTTATCCCAAGCGTGTTGGAAATTATTATTTTTTTTTTCATTTTCTAGTTCGGTTTTCTAATAAAGCGTGTTGTTTTAGTTTTTAAACTATTATTTATTTTTTATTTTTTAGTTTGGTTTTCTAAAAATGTAAATATCTTTAAATTCGATACTGTTGTAGTATGAGCTAAAAGTAATACTCGTCTAAAAAAATGAAATCCTCCGGACCGGATTTGAACCAGCGACCTATGGATTACTGATATTATATACCACTACAGTCCACCACTCTATTAGTCGTTCAAAATATCTGTGCAGGCGGAAGAATTGAGAAGCTCTCTTTGTTGCTACACGTGACGTCCATCTAAGGCAGTGTTCACTGTCAGCGTCCCACGTCCCGTTCCCCTAAGCACTCGTAGATGCAGTGTCACGTGTTCTATTCCTACATAAACACGACTGCAGTGCCCTCCGTCAACAACTGCGCTTACTCCTTGAACGGGTAATACCAACTGAGCTACCATAACAATAGACTAAGAATCGATACGTCCGCAACCTATTATACCGTTCTTTTTTTTTTTTTTTGATGTCCTGATGCTCCTGGCCAGGTTCTTAGAACAAAATTATGAAATTATTGTATTGTCATTGGTCCTTTACAAGTATACAAAGTTTCAGTCGATCCAATGTTTTAAGTGGGTAAAAACATATTCGTAATTATACTTCACCGTAATCCGTATTCGTACTTCTCCCCTCCGAAACAGAAAGAAAAGGGAAGGCCAAGAAATGATTGGCGAATACTTGCATGTATAGAGTGGGATGGAAAAATCGGAGAGAGTTAAAGAAGGAGCATCAATTTTTAAATAGAAGTTAAAAAATTTATCGCGCTATAGCCGAGTGCTTAAGGCAAGAAGCCTTGGCGCTGAGCTACGGCACTTGCGCTGGTTCGAGTCCCCATGGAGGAAGAAATGTTTTCATGGAATTTCGGCCAGTATGGGACCGGTGCCCATCCAGCATCGTGAAGCATTCGGCTCCAAGTTGAGAAGACCAGCTATAACGGCTGGGGGACTCGACATGCTCAACACATGTCACCCCTACACTGCTTAGATAATCGTCTATCTCTGTGATTAGCATGTGTGAATGTGAGGCCAGCAGTCGGCTGGTAGGCTAAGGACCTTCTAGGGCTGTCGCGTTTGGAGTTTATTTTTTAAATGTACAATGCTAAAAAGCGCAAAGAATGAAATGCCGGACGGATTTAAGGATTGGACGATGGAGATTGGAATGACAGAGGAATTTGGAGGAGAATGATAATAGATTAATTGGGCGCAGGGAGATTTGAAACCTACTAAAAAATTGTCCTTCTAGGATCAATCTCTGGATTTCTCACTCTGTATACCCTGCAGAAAACAATTTTAAACAGTCACTCTGTATACAGAAAATAATTGAAACAGTAGTTTAATAAGGTGCGCCATATTGGAAGAGAAAATTTGTTCCACAACAAGATGTGACCATGAACCCATTACCGGAGTGAAATAGAAGCTCTGAGCTATTCCTAGAAAAAGTATATCTGGAGGCAACAGAAACCAGAGTGGAATGATTGCTTGTCACAGAGGAACGACTCCATAAATATTATTGGTGGTTTTATGGAGATACGCAACTTATATAACAATAGAAAACGTAGCTGTGAAATTAATAAGTTTTCAGAATCTGACACACTTTCACATATCTTATTCAGCCACATGGCGCATTACATCCTATATCACAATAATTACAACCTTAAAA